>JAQJVL010006603.1:0-28110 GCA_035578905.1 Stictocephala bisonia | reverse complement strand
ACATTTTGAAGTTTATACATAGAGTAGTAGTAGTCTCATCAAAAATGCAATAAAAGTGTCAACAATAAGAATCCTCCAAAAATCCATAACAGTAAATTCTTGTAAAGTTACAGTATAATAACGTGTATCTGCTGCTTATTTTTTATACTTCATACAACGTTCGTACACATGTACCTTTAATATGAAAGAAAATCCATCTTTACTTCTATTAATGACTCCAGGCCCCTCACATAATTCCGTGGGGCCCATTGCTAAGTTACGATGGGCCCCCTCTAACTAAAAAGAAATCAATTAATTACTATGAGTATATCAATGGTTGGGTTAAAACATATTGAATATGTATTGACGCATATGTAATATTATTATATATGTGTTTTGACACGTTGAGAACACGTCTTAATTTTATTATTAAGATATTGAGAAGCAGAAGATACAACCTTTAGTTAAAAATGAAGTAAGCAAAGGAGATAAATGTTTATAAAGAAAAATTTTTAATGAAGGAAAATCAATATTTCACAAAAATTGATCTTACTAATAGCTTACTAAAACTAACTTAAATTCAAAACTAAAAACCATGTAATAGTACACATAAATAGAAGTTATATGTTGCAATGTAGTTTCTGAGTTCTGATAATTTATTCAAAGAATGAAAGCTACATTTTTCTGGCTTTGACCATTGAGAATTGTACAATAATAGTGAATTGTACAATTTATTAGAATTGTTCTTAATAAATAATCAGGAATTATTTATTAAGAGCAGAATAACACTGTAAAATAGCGTCAACAATAATATGTGATGAATTACATTAAGTGATTAAAAATAGCCTAAATCAATTAAATATGGTAACATAGAATAATTAAAGTAAGACTAAACTTTGTGTTACTTATAAAATAAACTAAAGCCCTTACAAGTGGCCATTCGCCTTTTATTAAACCAGTATGATCAGCGGACTCAACAAAACACACAAACACGTCACTAAAGTCAAGGCTTGATGCAATACTGTGTTCGATTGCTAACATTCAAAGTGAATTAAGGACGTTCTTAAGTCATTGATTAACGTTGCAATGTTTTCAATACGCTGCCCAGCTGACTAAATACCTTTCTGCAGATGCAACAGATACTGGTATCGTACAAAAAGATTCTCAATGCAATACGCGCATTTATGAATATCGGAGTCGCGGAGGGCGGGCCTGGCGGGCAGTGTTCTGATTCTGCACTCGCATTGTGAACAAGGTGTCACGTGCTGTCATGTTTTAATTGGTCGGTAGCGTAGTTGGTTCAATCCCAGCTTCATGTGTTACAGGTTGTCAGTTCCATCCCAATCAGAGTCAATACATTTTGAGAAGGATCAGCTGATAACCACCGGCCGTTCATTTGTCATTGGGCTATTAATTAATGACACTTTCTAAGGAATAGTCGACCTTAGTTTTTAATAATGACTACATTCGCTCATCTACACTCATCACACTCAATCGAAATCCATATTCGCCCATATCTTGACGATCGGCGTCTTATGAATAAATAAATAAATAATTTTCACGTCAGCTGGTGGTGGTTTTGTTACTCACAGCTGTTGTAGATTCAGACACGAATTGTACACAACGCACTGCACATCCAATTAACCAATTTATATTACTTTGATGTAATATTTTATTGATACATATAAATTTAGTTCTAGTGATTTAATTCTTGCTTTCTGTTTAGTATTTATTAAAAATGTTCTACTTTTTAATTATTCCCACCTCTTTGCGGGCCCCTTGGCTCACAGACCCGTTGCTATGGTAGCACAGGCCATGTGGGTGCCCTATGACTCAAGAATATAACAAATTTTAAAACAATAATATGAACTGACGCTTATATTTACTTTCCTGTAGTTATTTGGAGTTTTAATACACATTTTCAATGGATAGGAATAGGTATAATAAACCTCCGAACGAGTCAGGCAGCTTTTCACACACTCAGCATAAATCATTCACCCAATATTTGCTCCGGGTGCTGCAATTTCCAGGGCCAGCCTGCTTGAAGTGATCTTCTATCTACTGTATCAAGCTCATTCAATTTTATTTATGTAATGCAATGTTAATAAATTGTATCATTCAGTATTCAATAGTTGGTATTGTCATATCATATGCATTACTTAAAAGGAATAAACCCCATTGGGCGATACAGTGGTAGATGTCTACCCCTTCACTACCAACGATTGATACCTAAATTTATAAATACGAGGGTAATCCAGAAAGTAACCTCGTTTTGAAATAAAAATTAATCCGGTGAAGATAGAACAATTTCATTATATACATCTTAAAACTATAACTTTACTTTATTTTTCCAAATAGTCACCAAATCGATTTAAGCACTTGTCATATCTTTTGACAGTCTTATCAATTCTCTCCTTATAAAAATCTGCCGCCTGTGAGTGGAGCCAACCTGTCACTGCGTTTTGTAGCTCTTCGTTACTGTCGAACCGCTGCGAGGCAAGCCACGACTTCATGTATGGAAAGAAGTGAAAATAACTTGGAGCCAAGTCCGGGCTCTATGGGGGATGATCAAAAACATCCCAATTAAACTTTTTCAAAAGTTCACTTGTTCTCCAAGCAGTGTGAGGCCGAGCGTTGTCGTGCAAAAACACAACATCAGATGTGTCATGAGGCCACGACGCTTGTTTTGAATCGCTCTTTTCAACCGTTTTAACGTTCTGCAATAAACTTCAGACGTAATGGTTGTGCCACGTTCCATAAATTCTATGAACAAAATGCCCTTGGAATCCCAGAAAACCTTTGCCATGAGCTTCCTTGCTGACAATGTTTGATGGGCTTTCTTCTGCTTGTTTGGAGATACGGTATGACCCCATTGCATTGATTACTGTTTTGTCTCAGCATCCACGTAGGCCACCCAAGTCTCATCACCAGTAACGATTCTGTTTAAAAAATCTGCTTCTTGCAAGTTGTACCAAAAGAAAAAATCAATGGCAGACGACATTCTTTTTGTCTAGTGGTAGACTGAGACGAAGAGACACTATTAATTTTTCGTGACCTACATAATTGCTTAGTGGACTTTGCTTTTACATTTAGACAATGGTGTAAATGCAAATGCACTAAGTTACACGACTCCAAACGCTAAACGGAGATTAAATAACTAATAGAAATAATATCCGTTATAAAGTTCTCAATTTAAGTCTGTATTTACAACACATGGTACTACCAATTCCTTGCGTCCATCCACAGACATGATTCCACGGCAAAACAGCTATTGTATTTAACAGAACTTTTCAGTATGTATATTGAGGAAATAGACACACTAAACAGTTGACAGGGATACAAATCACATTACAAAAAGAACAGGAGATGTACGTTAAATTCAGTAACTATGTTGTTTCTGCGTTTAATTTTAACCGCCTCCCCATAAATTATTTAGAAATTGTAGAAAATGGTTATGAGGGTATTGTAAAAATGGACCATACATGCTTTATTAATGCAGGAGAGACGATTTTCTCTCAATCCACAACATTCTTTATTACAATTCAAAAAGATGTTGCCATTACTGCTATTGGATTAACTAGTACTGACAGTATATACCTCATGTCACAAAAGAACATGAGAACTGACTAAACAAAGAAAATAAGTCCTTATTAAACTAACAATAAGTTCAAACCTATTGGAAAGTATAACCATTATACATGAGTGCACATTTATGACAGCTGTTGATTGTGCCAGTAAGGGTTGGTGGTGTGAAGTAACAGTTGTTGCAACTTGAACAGTATCTGGTTACTTTTAAATGCAATTGTTTCACCAATTTCCATTACGAGTTAACCACATTTCAACAGCATCAGTTGAAACCCTATTTAGATAAAATATGTTTTGTGCTACAAGTAAAATTGTCTTAAAAGCCATTTTTTTTAAATTATTAAACCAAATGGGGAATTTTACGTATGTTTTCAATCATATCGTCAGCCTAATTAGCAAAGGTCGTAACTCCACTTTTTGTCATTTTTGAGATTTTTGGACACAGCCTTTGTGATGCTATTGCCCAATGCTTAATATTATGGTCGTATCTAAAAAAAAATGCTTTCTGCTTTAAAATACTGATTATCAAAAGTCGTATCTCCAAATGCCTCTAAACACTAATGTGCAACAGTCCTAACTCCGGTAGTCTATGAGAAAGTCTCACTGACATGTTTGATGGTGTTGCAGTGCCTTTGTTAACCTGTGATGTGGATTGTGTTAGTGGTTATTGTGCCTAAGTGAACTTACTATTAGTAATTTTAACAACCATAGTAACTTATTATAAGGTATAATAATAAAAATAATAATTTTGAAGCAACTAAATAACCTCAAAAATTATACAGTGGAGTTACGTCTTTTGCTTTTTAATGAGTATTATAAGCAAAAGTCTTAACTCCACTTTTTCAATGGAAATGCTACATTTTGGGTCCATCTGTGAATATTTTATTTATTTTTAGGTCTTCTCTAACTTATATAATTAGCTGATATACTCAGCTCAGATGAAATATGTTATATCAAAACAAAAATAAACAATAATAACTTAAGGTCGGCATGATCGTAAAAATCCATTAAATTAAAAAAACGTACACGGTTTTATTATGTTTCTGTTTAAAGGCTTTTTCAAACTGATAATTTAACTCTAGAGGTCTTTTAACGTACGTTAGTTGCAATTATTTTAATTTTCCAAGTCTATTACGTTAAAATTCATTGTTTTAGATAGGCCTACCGGTGGTTATAGGCCTTATAGATAAGTCCTTGTAATAAGTTACTATGTTTTCTAGAAATTTACCCAGAATGGCTTCAAGAAAAGATAAAATTATGCAAAAACTAAAAGAATTAAATGATAAGAAATTAGTTCAAATTGAAAATGAAGTTTTGGATACTGCAATCATGGCTGAAAATATGTTGCTTGTTGATGAAAGTGGAACTACTATTTCTAATTTGGACTTAAAAACTAGTGAAGTTACAGAGCTACCTAGTTTAAGTTTAGATTTAAACAATGACTTACCCTATTTTCTTTCTTATGAAGACCAAGTCCAATGCATTAGTAATGATGATTCTCATATTGATGTGCCAAATATAAATGTGTCAGACTTTGAACTTGATGAAAATATTCTATTTTCCACTGAGGGACAAGATGATCCTAATTTGACTATGGGAGAACCAGAAATGGATGCTGGAAATAGGCCTAAGCTTGATGATACTAATATTGAAGAGGAGGAAACTTTACAGTTGTGTCTAGTTAAAAAGGTACAGGATGGGAATTGGACTGTGAATCAGGAAAAAGAAGAAAATGGTAATGGAGACAATTTTACCAATATTTTGTTTAGTAGGCCTAGGCCTATTATTTATGATGCATCCCTTTCAATGGACATGGACCCTGACGATCCTGACTATAAGCCTTCTTCTTCAGATGAAGATTTAGACGGTGAGAACCCGAGATCCACGCTTAATGAATGTAGTGGTAATGAAGTATTGCCATTACCATTATCTAACATTGGAGCAAATTCAGTCAATGAAAATAACGAGCCTATAGACATTGTGAAAAAAAGGAAAAGGAGGAAACGACAGCATGTAAATGAAGAGGATTGGCTTGTAAATCGTAACAAAGCAGCAAGGGAAAAAGGAAGATCGTATTCAGGAAAGACATTTAAGGATGGAAAATGGAGATATGATGTACCAAAAGACGAACGTAAAATGAAAGAGAGATGTCAGTGCAAACTTAAAAATAAAATGCAAATTAAATGTAACATGATAACAGATGAAGATAGGGAGAAGATTTTCAAGAAATTTTGGAAAATGTCATGGCAAGAAAAGAAAACTTATTTGAATCTTCTTGTTATTGTTCGACCCACATCAAGGGCAAGGGATAGGAAAAACGTAGATTCAAGTAGAAGAGAAAATTCGTACATATATTTCTTAGAAAAAAACCAAGAAAAATTCCGTATTTTTGTAAAAAAATGTTTTTGGGGACATTGGGGATTGGGGAAAAAGCTTTGCGAAATTGGAAAAAATCCAGCATTATGGAAGATCAAGATGACAATTTCAACGAATTTGATGCCCAAGAAAACCCTAACACCGCTGATCTTATGCCAACTACAACAAGCCAAGGTAATAAGTACCAAAGGATTTCCGAATCCAGGAGAAAAATATTTTCTGAACCAAATGAAAATTTGGACTTGTTTTTTAAAAGTTTATCAAAAATGGAATCTCATTATTGTAGAAAAAACTCATCAAAACTTTATCTAGAACCCAACTGGACCTCAAAACAAGATTTGTACAGAGAGTACTGTCGATGGTGTTGTGAAAAGAACAATGTTAAAACTGTTTCAATTGCAAAATTTTTGAACGTGTTTGAAGAAAATAATCTCAGTTTATTCAGACCTAAAAAAGATGAATGCGACATTTGCGTTGGCTATCGCACAGGAAATATAACTGAAGAAGTTTACGCAGTACACATGGTAAAAAAAGAAGAAGCAAGGAACGAAAAACAAGCAGACAAGGAAACTACTGATAGTCATGTTTTTACTATGGATTTGCAATGTGTATTGCTGTGTCCAAAATCTAATGTATCAAGTCTGTATTACAAAACTAAATTAGCTGTGCATAACTTATCTTTCTTCAACTTAAAAACAAAAGACGTGCATTGTTATGTATGGAACGAGTCTGAGGGAGGCCTCACAGCCAATGAATTCACGTCAGCAATTTGTGATTTTATCCGTAAGCAATGTCCTTTGCCTCCTAATATCAAGAGTATTATTATATACAGTGACGGATGTACGTATCAAAACCGTAATGCAATTTTAGCAAATGGGCTAGCCAATTTAGCCAAACTACTGAACATTACAATCGAGCAAAAATTCCTAGAAAAGGGGCATACCCAAATGGAAGCTGATTCAGTCCATTCCAGTATTGAAAGGCAGACCAGAAATAAGATTTTCAATGTGCCGATTGACTATGTTAAAGCCATAGAGAAAGCCAGAATCAAGCCTAATCCATACTCAGTGACATACCTCGACCACACCTTTTTCAAAAACTATGAAAGCCTAAAGAATTTCAAGTCTATTAGACCGGGAAGGAAGGTAGGGGATCCTTGTGTAACCGACATTCGTGCATTAAAATATGACAAAGATGGGTTAAAGCACAAGCTACGATTTACAGATGATTACACTGAACTTCCGATCCGGGGTGTATTGGAAATAGTGCCCAGAGAGACTTGTGATATTCCTGCCTTGTACAAAGACAGGTTAAAGATAAAAAAGCGCAAGTTTGATGATCTCCAGGAGTTGAAAAAAACCATTCCAATTGATTTTCATTCTTTTTATGATAATTTGTTATGGGAGTGAACAGACATTCGTGAACAATTAACAGTAAACAGACATTCGTAAACAGTAAACAGACATGAAGAAGTCGTCTTAATACTTCAATTGATAGTACATAGCTACAAATATTTTAATTGTATTTAATAAAATCTTTTAATTACAAAGATTACTGTATTTAATATGTATTTACCTGCATAGCCCTGAAAATAGCTATGAAAAAATTTAAGATGTTATGTGAGAAAATGTCGTAACTCCACAAATAAATTGTATTTTAAATAGAAAAGGGCGTAACTCCAAAAATAATTTTGTGATGCTTTATTTTTTAATAAAACATACATCATATTGTGTGCTGGCAACTATACTTAAATAAAAAATAAAAACCATTTATAAAAGTTGATGTGGTTGTCATGGAAACAGTTTTTTTACTCTCCTGTAAAATTTGCTTTTTTGGAGTTACGACCTTTGCTAATTAGGCTGACGATATTGTGATCACTTTGTTTACAAACTGCATAATAATCTTTTATGGTCATTTGACGAACTACACAATTCACTAGAAAATCTGACTACCAATTATGTGTTTCAATATTGTACTCGTGTATAAAAGAGTATTTCATTCTTTTAATGATTAATGAATAGCGTTAATGCATTTTTAGATGATAATGTTATGGATGTGATGTAATCCATTAATCCATGTTGGATTGATTGGTGTATTCTTATTTTTTTACTGATAAAGATCAATGTATTTAAATAATAACTTCAATTGTTCCAGTTGTTCTGTTGACTTTGTATATGCATTGTAATATCTTGACTGAATTGATTATTAAATAAATCTATTTGTTCCACTCAATTACAATAATAACATGATATTAAGTCTTATTTCAACAATTAAACTGGATTAAATACAAATTACAGTAGAACCTCTTTAATCCGGCACGTTTGGGACCTGACGCATTACGGATTAAAGAAAATTCCAGACTATGGAGGTTATTTATAAAAATACAGGAGGTGTGTAAAAATAACATAATTTGCACAACAAAATTGTACTGTATGCATATATTATTGAAACATAGGTTATTTAAACAATATAAATCAATATATAAGTTCAGGAAAAATATTAAAATGCATTTTTAAGTACAGTACACGATGAAATAAATTTGAATACAGCATGAAATACAGTACAGCACTGTACTATAGTATTTGTGGTTGTTAGCAACAGAACTGGTAGATGGCTGGAAAAAATATCCATTTTTTTACTTCTTACAACTATTTTTTTTATTAATCGTCAAGTTGCTCACTTTAAAATGTTCATTGTGAGGGCAATTTTGTAATTTGCGTCTATTGCCGTTGATGCCGGATTATAGACAATTCCGGACTATAGAATGCCGGATTAAGGAGGTTTTACTGTATTTAGGTTGTAGTCTGACATTAGTAAAATGTGTAAGATTATAGAAATAGTTTTATTCTTTGTAAATATGAATGCATAAGTCAATATTGGTTTGACATGCATAAGCCAGTATTGATGCATAAGTAAAGTTTTGACTAAATATTGTAATATTTTCTCAGTAAAGAAGTACTGAAGAACGGGGTGGACAGCTGTTTGAATCAATAAATAACCAACTCTAAATTGAAGTTTTAGCTGTACAGATTTTTATCAATACAGTAGAAGGAAATTTTACTATTAGTTTATTTGTTATTAATAACAATGTGACCCTAACAACACATACAAATTTCTTGGGTGTATTACTAGATGAAACTTTGAGTTGGAATGTTCATATTGAAAAACTTTTAAACAAAATAAATTCTGGATTGTATGCACTGAAACGAATGACTTTTTTTGCTCAACAGTAATTTTAAAGTAAACATATTTTGCACATATTCACTCTCATATTGCGTATGGGATTTCACTTTACGGGGGAACTACAAATTACAACTTACAAAAAATCTTTATTTCCCAAAAAAAAGCCATAAGATTGATTTTAAACTTAAAATTTGATGACTCATTCAGAAATCAATTTAAAGAGCTAAATATTTTAACAGTTTTTGGGCAATACACTTTTGACACAATATGTCTTGTAAAAGAAAATTTAATTACGAAGCCGAATCAAAACCACCGATATAATACAAGGAATAAGCAGGAATTAATACTACCCACCACAGACTAGAACTTTACAGAAAGAAACCATCTTACGTAGGTTTAAAGTTTTATTCCAGATTGCCTAAAACTTTAAAAGATCTGAATATAATAAAAGATTTTAAGAAAGAACTAAAAGAGTACTTGATTAAGAAAGAACTATACTCATTGGAGGAATTCCGTCAAGGTTAAGTGGTTTAGTTTAAGTTAAGATTAATGAAATATGTTAATCTTAAAGTTTGACGCTATTTGTTGTACCATGTACAAAACATGTAAATAAAGATTTTATATATCTATCTATTATATTTTAAAAGTCTATAAACAATTCAGTCTATTATATGAGTCTATATCTATTGGCAGTAATATTATATAAATAACTTTTAAACATCATAAATACCTTTTTTTCCCCAACTTGTTTAGTTACAGTCTATTCACTTAGTTGCTATCTCCAGTTAGTGTGAGTAATAATAATTACTGCTAATCCTTCAATAAAAATAATAAACCTCGTAAATAACCAACAAAATATAGCTCTTTGTTTTCATTTAGTATGAAAACAAAAATTAGTTAAAAAAGCTATCTGAAATTTTATTTTTGTATTTCTTAAACACAACATACTTTTCACTAAACTATAAAGATTCTAGATAAAAGATTCTATAATCTAAAAAAAATCCACCAAAAATTAGGGGAGGGGAAAGGCTGTAGCCCCACTTCTCTATGTTAGTACCGCCAATGTCCAAATCTGTACTTATATATAACATTTTTAAGTTAATTTTAGTCAACTGTCACTCTCACTATAATGCAAGTGTGAAGTACAAAATACCAACACAGCGATGGGAAGTAACGTGCAATGAGTTGTCGACAGGATGACAAAGCTCGTTAAGAACATTTAAGGGCTTTGGCAGCTGTTTTAGGGAGTGTTACTGCTTTGAGTGGATCAAGAATAGGTAAAGTTTTATCAAATGGCCTTTTAACAGTAAATGGATTTTAGTTTAGTTTTTACTGAAATAACATTGGCTCTTAAGCTAAAGGATTATTTTTAAATTTTACAATAATAAAGGCTCTTTATAATTATCGACCTTAGTTTATAATAAAGATTACACTCGTTTATCTATAATTATCAGCAACCACTTACATATTGGCTCATATTTGTAAGTATAGAATTAACTGTTATATATTAAAAAATAAAGTAAATATTTAAAAATAGAAACTAGCATAGCAGGCGCCAAGGTAATAATAATACTGATTGAATCAGAATCAGAAAGCTTTATTCTTAAACATCAAGTTTAGAACAGGCGTCAATTTCAGTACAATGAGTGTCAAAACAAATAAATATAAGTATACAATAATCTGTATAGTAAAATTGGTAAATTAGTTGATTTCGGCAGGTCTTCATTCCCCTGTCTGTTGTCCAATGTTGTCACGATTACTTGCTTGGACCAGGAACTCATCGATTGTGTAGATGGATCCTGCCACAAGCCAGCAACGCAGTTCTTTCTTGAGCTTCTTGTCTTCTACTCTCTTTAATTGAATAGGCAGCGCATTATACAATCTTGTCTCAGCGTACGATGGGTTCTCTGAAAACAAAGCGGTCCTGTGCACAGGTAGGTTGAAGTCTAGCCCATTTCTTGTTGTTCGGCCATGTTGATTGTTGCGAACCAAGTTTAGACTAACAGCATGCATAATGACTTCTTGAATGTAGAGAGATGTGATGGTGAGTATATTGTGATGTTTGTATGCTTCCCTGCAGCTATCCCATGGTGCAATATCAGCCATCAGTCTTAATGCCCGTTTTTGTTGAATCATTACTCTCTGGAGCTTGTTATTAGAAGATGCTC
Source organism: Stictocephala bisonia (assembly GCA_035578905.1). Taxonomy (NCBI): domain Eukaryota; kingdom Metazoa; phylum Arthropoda; class Insecta; order Hemiptera; family Membracidae; genus Stictocephala; species Stictocephala bisonia. The sequence goes on along the minus strand of JAQJVL010006603.1, from coordinate 16,819 downwards.
CCCAAAGTATAATTCCATATCGTACTCTGCTTTCAAACAGTGCGTGATAAGCTGTTCTGGTGGCTGCCAGAGTACTTGTAGATTTTATTCTCCTTAGGGCAAACAGTGCAGTGCTGAGTTAATGACACAGATTATCAATATGGAAGTTCCAAGAGGGATGATTATTAGTCCATCTCTAGGAATACAAGAGTATTAGTCCAAGGTGTTTTGTATTTTAAGAAATTTGAAAATCAGATGGGGTTGCTATTCTGTCCTTGTTCTTTCCAAATATGATGTGTTGAGTTTTTGCTTGATTGAAGACCAAGTAATTTTCAATGCAATATTGATGAGCCATGTTGATTGCTTTGTAAGTGTTAATCTCAAGGAATTCAATCGATTTGTGAGAGGTAGTCAGAACAGTGTCATCAGCGTACATGACTGGATAACAGTGTGGTTCAATGTACGAGTAATTAGGTACGTCACTAGTAAATAAAATGAATAAAACGGGACCAAGTACAGATCCTTGGGGGACACCCCGAGTCATGGCTAGTGGCGGCGATATTGCTGTTCTTGTTATTCCATTGATCATTTGTTGTACTGTTACTACCTGTTTCCGCTCACTTAAGTAGCTCTTGAACCACTGAAGTGCTGTGTCCTTGATACCCAAGGAACTTATTTTAGCAAGGACTAAACGATGATCCAAGCAATCAAAAGCTTTACTTAGATCAAGAAAGGTACTAGTGACATTTTTCCCCTCTTCGATGTTATCAATAATGTGTTCTACTAAGTCAGTAAGGGCTGTTGTAGTGGATCGTCCAGCTAGAAAACCATGTTGTCTCTCTGTAAGAAGATTATTATTTAATAAGTGATCTAGAAGTCTTTTCAGTACAATTTTCTCTAAAACTTTGGAAAAACTTGGTACAAGGGAAATAGGCCTGAAATTCTGTAGTTCATGTTTGCTACCTTTCTTGTGTAAGGAGAATACTTTTGATGTTTTCATTTTTGAAGGGAAGACCCCCTGAGTCAAGGATTTGTTAATTAGGTTGCTTAGTGGAAGGCACAGTTCTTGTTTAGAACTTTTTATCATTATTGATGAGACTTCATCTACTCCAGCTGAAGAAGAAGATTTTAGGGATTGAATAATTTTGAGCACCTCGTTTGAGTTAGTCAGATGAAAATTAGATAGCAGGCAGTCAGTTTTGTCAGATATGTTGGTGTTAATTTTTGGGTTTGAAGGGTTGTTATTTTTTAGCGTTTCTTCAGCAGTCGAGACGAAGTATTCATTAAAATGTTTTACTTTGTGGTCAATATTACTAACATTGACATCCCCCATTTTTAGCTGCCATGTATTGGTCTCAGACTGTTTTTTGGGTGCCCGTTCGCTGTTTATCACAACCCAGATAGCCTTTGTTTTGTTGCTATTTGAATTGATATGGTCTTCATTTGCCTTTTTCCTGAGGTCTCTTAACTTTAAGTCATAGGCTTTCTTCTTTTGGATGAAGTCCACTTTATCTTCTAGCTTGTTGCTGAGGGAGTACTTTTCTTTTGCTTTCTTAAACTCTTTTTTTACTTCTTCAGCTTCATGAAAATGGATGTTTTTGAATTTTGGTTTTTTAGGCTTGCGTCTTGATGTTTTCAAAGGACAGGCTATATCAAGGGCTGATGCAAATGTGCTGTTGAATTCTGAATAGGTTTCTTCGGCTTGAGGTTCCTGGTAAATCCTTTCCCAGGTCTGCAGTGCAAGTAAATCTTTAAGACTTAGGAGGTTTCTTGCATTTAGATGTCTTCTTGTTGATGTGGTAAGTTTGTTCTGCTCGATCCTAGTATTCAGTGTGGTGAGTTGTCCTGTATGGTCAGAGAGACCTGAGCGAAGTATATCGACATTAAGCCTTGTCTTATCTAGGTTGGTGCAGACCACATCAATAGATGTGCTAGATGTGCTGGAAATTCTTGTAGGAGGGAGGTTCAGTCTGGATATCTCATACGAAGCAAGGAAATCAACAAAAACAATATTTTCTCTACTTGAACTGTTTAAGCAGTTTATGTTGATATCTCCAACTAAGCAGATACCGCCATTATTTTGAGGTATCTTATTTAGAGCTATGGATAGAGTAGTCAGGGCGTCGCTTACAGAAGCACGAGGGGGACGGTACACCCCAAGTATGTAAAGGTGCTTTCTATTTGTTGTGCTCACTTTGATACCTGCCATTTCACAGGTCAGCTCTTTACTAAGGTTTTCAATGGTGAGACTTTGAACTTCGGCCCCAAAATTTTTTTGTTTATAAATAGCCACACCTCCTTTGATGTGATTTGTTCTACTGAAGGCTGTTACCAGGTTGTAATTGATTAAACAAGCTTGCTTTATTGTACTGTCATTTAGTCCATGTTCAGTAAGTACCAGTATATCCGGGCTAACAGAGTCGAGAAAATGGTTTAGTTGGTCCAGCTTATTTGAAAGCCTGTCAATGTTTTGATGTAAAATTAAAACATTCTTAGTTTTGAGTTTATGAAAATACGACTCCTGAATTTCATCTTGAATGGAATTCTGCGTCCTACTTCTAAAAAAGTTACCCCAGTAGAATCTAAAGTCATAGTTTTTTCTGCACTCGTGTTCAGTTCTGTGGAAGTTTGAGCTAATCTTGGTTTTTCTGAAGGGAGGACCTGAGGATTGTTTTGGTTAATTTTTTTGGATATATTTTCAACTGAGGTTATTTCATTGGGGTTTTCAAAGGTTTGTGGCTTACTTGTGGCTTTACGTAAATTCCGTCTTAGATAGTATGGCAGAAACACATCAGATCCATCTGAGTATTTATGGATGTCTGGGTATACTGTGATTCGCTGTGTGCTAGTCATCTGCGGTGATTGAGGGAGTTGTTGACTGTGGTGTGTCTCAGTGCTCTGTCCAGTGGTTGGGACTGGCAGGGTTACAGGTTCTGCGCTGATGGATAGCTGTTTGTGGCTTTTTAAAACTTCCTCTGTGTATGAGTTCATCCGTCTCACCCATTTACTAAGTGTATCAGTGCTCACAGGTGTGTGGTATGTAAATGTTTTTTTATGTCTAGAAATAGCTACAACACAGTGCGGGAGGGAGTCATAGATAGCTTCTGCTTTTTTTGATGTACGGATTACTGCCACGTGGTCTGCCTGTTTTCCTTGGAATTCATGCACCGTGGAGACATTATATCCTAGTCTGCTAAGCTCCCTCTTCTCGGACTGTTTGAAAACAAGAAATTGACAATGGTATCGGTCTACCTGCAGATTTGTTATGTCATCCAGATGCATTAATTTTGTTTCCGCTGTAACAAAATTACTAGTTGACATACCCTGCTCATAGATAGGTGAGAGCAGGGTTGCCACACTTAGTGTGCAACGATAAGTCAAATTAAGGACTTTGGTTACTTCAGCTATCTCACATATATTGGAGTACTTTATGCTGTGCGAAGTCCTATTAATGTAAGGAATCTGATGCTTGTCGCCCAGCAGCATGGCTTCAGTAACACCTGCCAATGTGCAGGCAAATAAGATTTCCCCAGCATGGGACATCAAAGCCTCGTCAGCAATGACTCTTTTATACTGGCCGCCCATTCTTAGGTGTTGAGTTTTGTTGATTATCAGTGAGTGTATTGTACGGCATGAGTCATTTATTTCTTTGCTGGATATTTCTGGGTGTTTATCTTTTAGTCGTGTGCGGAAGTCAGCTGCAGCGTCCCTAGTCGGGAAGAGTATCAAGTTACCGTCTTTGCGATTGTTAATGATGAAGGTTGTTTTACCACACCTGGGTAGGCCTACTCCTTGTACCAACTGGAACTTTATTTCACCAGTTTTGTTTATGTCAACTTCTTTGATGGAACTGAATAATCTCAGGTGATTCATCACCTCAGTGTCATCTGAAACCAGGAGGATGTGATTTGCGGTTCAATGCTTGGGTCAACTGAGCATTTTAGTTTGTTGTAGCATATTAGCTGTACAAATCGTGCTCCATCAAAACCAAGACTATATTGCCTTACAGGGGCTCTTTCCATCAGAAGATCTCCTGATTTCAGGTCGATTATGTTATAGTTAGATTTGGATGTTTCTAAAGTGTTTTTCAGTGATTGGCTTTGCCGTGACCCTTTACTTAGGCAGTTGTCCTTATAAAATTGAGACATTTTTTGGAGTATGGTGCCTTCTGCTTGCTGCCACAGGTACTTCTGTTCCTCGATTGCTGCCCTAGAGAAGCCTATAATTTTATTTTCACCAGGAGCAGCTGACATTGTGGGGTTGGAGACAGGCAATGTCATGGTAACAGGTTGAGATGCAGTTCCTGATCTCCATGTACTATAGATGTTTGAGTATTTGCCCCTTGTAATTCGAGCTAGCCTCAGCTGATTTTCAGAGCAGTTGTCCAGAACCTAGTTGGCTGTATTTTTAATTGCTTTGTCATGAGTGTATAACCTATATCTGTGAAAGTAGGCATTACTATCAAACTGAAGTATGATTTGGAGTATTTCTTTGATTCCTGCTGCAATTGGTTGTAACGGGTACCACATTTCATCAATGTCCAAAGAAAAAAGTAAAGGGAATTTAATGCAGTCATTCACAATCTCTAGGAATTTGAACAGTTTGCTTCACCAGTTATTCGTGATTGACGAGTAGCATATAATGAAAAGGATTCTTTGGTTGTAGTTAAGAGATGTAAAGTTATTGTAGGATATTTGTTTTGTCTGAGCCCTTTTTGATATTTCTTTAATAAGTTGTAGAGGTAGTGAAAGTGAGCAAGTGTTTGTATCTCTGTCATAAAAACCAATACCACCTGCAGCTTGCCAGTCTTGATCACTATTTAGTTGCGCTGTGATCAGGGGGGTTTCATAAGGTATGAACGTGAAAGATTTCAAATTACTAATGTTAGCTAAATCTGTAGGGTTGAGAAAAGATAAGCGTCTAGTGTTAGAGTTGACAGCAGTGCATCTTATAATTCTTCTACACAGAGTTCTGGTTAGAGGTGTGTATGAATCTTCATCATCGCTGAGTTCTTGCTTTTTAATGTCCTCAACATTTTTATCTATCTGGATAATATGGGCCTTTGTTCCTGCAGTGCCATTGTAAATCTGTGGGGTTTCACTTGATTTTTTTGATATTGTAAAATTATTTACTCTAGTTGTTTTTCTGCTTGTGGTTTTCTTTATTCCGCCTGATTTTTTGTTACAAAGAGACTGTTGAGATTTTTGTACTTCCAGTATTTCCAATCTTTCTTTCAAGTAGTTTATTTTGCCTTCTAACTCAACAAGCTTGATGAGAGTTACCGGTGTAGTTACAGTTTCAGTGTGTGTGGTACAGAGTACAGCAGGACTAGCTGTTGTTGTCTGTGATTCATAGTCCCTTAATTCTTTGTCTTTTCTTACAGTCTGACAGGATTCTATTTGTAAGAGTTTTTGGAGATTGCTAATTTTTTTATTATATTCATCTAAGAGCTGACTTTGCTTGCTATCATGTTCTTGAAAATTGTTCTGCATAATTAAATAGTTTTGCCTTTCTTTATTTAACTGATTGCTAGTTTCCTCTAACTTCTGGTTGAGAATTTCTATGTTGCCTAAGTATCTCTCTTCCTGCATTCTATTTTCCTCCAACATTTCTTCAAAAATTGCCAGCTTTGATATGAGTTCACCGATCTGTCCTCTGAGTAGCTGGTTGTTCTCTAAGAGTGCTGTGCCCGCTTTTGCAGCTAGCGTTAGTTCATCATCTTCACCTAGTTTAAGGTGTTGAGTTAAACTGTTTTCCATCTCAGTCAGTGAGTTGTTCAGTCTACTGAGGCAGAGTTGTGAGAGGCTGCTATTTATACTGTCGCATTGTTCTTCCTGGAGGCACTTCACTGGTTCAGCTTCAAAAATTTCCTCAGCAAGTGACCCTTTTTTTGTTATTGAGCTGTTTTGAACGATTTTGTTATTTACTATAGTATCATCAGGTAGTACTTGAGTAGGTACTAATTCTGTATCCTGAGGTCCCATTGTATCAACTTTATGCTCTTCTGCCTATCTTCTAAAAGCAGCTTCCGCTTCTCTGAGTGCGTTATTAAATATTCTATTTCTTGCAATATCAATTTTTGGTATACCATAAGCTAATTTACCTTCAATATAAGAGTCTAGAGCACTTTGATTCACTGTAGCTGTTTTGAAATCTCCGAAAAACTTTAAATTGAACTTTGGAGTTTTAGACTTATTGTCTGAAATTATGATCGATTCAATAATTGCTGGCCAGTACGGACATTTTTTTATTTTGGCAAAAACTATGTCCCCACTATGGAAATGGATTTCGTCTCCAGATGTCATTTTACTTCTCCAATGTTTGGAAAGTCATAAAACGTTTATAAAGCCAGCCAGGTTTGTGAATCCTATTGTTGCAATAAATAATGGTGAATACAGTTTTTTAAGCCAGGTTTGTCTGATTCCTATTGTTGTAATTAATAAAATGGTGAGTACAGTTTTTTAAGCCAGGTTTGTCTGATTCCTATTGTTGCAATTAATAAAATGGTGAATACAGTTTTTTTAAGCCAGGTTTGTATGATTCCTATTGTTTTAATTAATCAAATGGTGAATACAGTTTTTTGAGCCAGGTTTGTCTGATTCCTATTGTTCAATAAATAAAATGGTGAATGCAGTAGTACATTTTTATTAAAAGTAACTGTTTTTTTATACTAGATTTGGCAGGCTTCTAGTGGTCATCATATTAATAATGAGGAATCAATTATTTTATTCCAGTCAAATTTATAAAAATAACTGAACTTGACTTAGTGATTGTCAAGTACCTTGTCAGAGTTTTACAAACAGTTGTAATGCTCAATGAATGCTGGTGTAGCACTGCCAAGGTCAGGGTGCTGTGTTAGCAGGTGTCGGTTCACTCACACCAAGTGGGTCAGGTGTGTGACACTGACTGTTGCTGTGATTACGGATGTTATAGTGAGGTGGAACTAAACTGTCGGATGTTTAATTCTGAGTTGGCAATGACGTCACATATGACTTGTAGGCACGTTTAAAATTATAATTATGTATCATGAATAGTTTTACTCTTCTTCTTCTCAATGTGCTTTTAATATATTTTTTTAGATATGAAAGTACAGTAGTATGACTGTTTACTCATTTATGTGTAAAATTACTTTCACATTATTGGTGTTGAATTTAATGGAGTTACCTCAATGACAGATCATTTTAAGTATGGTTTAAATGATTCTATTCTTCTGGTAAGTGATTGTTTTATATTAATGTAGGAGTGATTGACTTACAGTTTCAAGGTGGTGTGCAGTTTCATAGGGATTTTGTTGATTTACCTATAAAAACTTCACTGTAATGGGGAGCACTTTCACTATGAGTAGTAAATGTCCGCCATCTTGGATAGAGCCTCGGCATTTACAATTGGAACAATTACTCTGGGCACACTGCAAGTGACAGCTGTACATAGGCAAGGAGTGAAGAGCGGACTCTTTTATGAAAAGATTGGTCTACAAAAAAAGTTGTCTTAAAGATGTGTTAAACATCTGTTATTACTATCAGCTGATGTTTTCTACTGTAATATTTGTTAGTAAGTCAATTAATAGAAACACCACTACAAGCTCAGACTAATTCTTCAATCAGTAATTGCCGGAGTGGTGGTTCAGTGGACAAGGTTTAGGACAGCAGAAGGTAAGGCCCAAAGATCAAATACCCAACTGAGCTAACAGTCAGTATTTCACTCATAGGCGTAGCGTGATCTTTTCAGTTGGGGGGCATACCAGAAGTTTGAAGTGTGTTGAATTTTTAAGTTTTGAAGCAAAGTAGGTAAATTTTAGGCTCTTTGAAACCTTTTTTGCTGCTTACCAAACCTTGCAGCAAGGTTTAAAAAAGGTTTGGAGCAAACATTTTTACTTTAAGTAAAAATGTTTCATATCGATTGCATCATAAACGTATGGAACACCTGTTGAATAATCAAAACTTTTTTTAATAATGAGATTTATTTACCGATTGTTACGTATTAAGGTATATTATTCATCTTTTCAACATTTTAAAAATTTGAATATATATTTATACAGTATGATCCAAAGTCCTTACCGATTGTAATAATCAACTTCATGTGGTAAAATTTTAATATCAAGAAAAAAATCGGCTCCATTACGTACTTTTATTAAGAGATGACCACCAACTCCTGATGGTTCTAACTTTTTATATTACTCACTGTATCAGTCAACCACTTATTTTGGAGAGAATAAAAGAAAGATCATCATTTTTAGTGAGAGAAATATTATTTTTTATTTTCTATAAAATCAATTCTAAGCTATTTGAAAAATAAAAATTAAGGTGCTGTAGTTTAAATACATAAAAAAAACTAGTGCAATTGACGAGTACTTAGATAAAGTTAATCTAACATAAGTATGCGTTTAGAGAGTTTTGCAAATCTTTCAACAACAAGGATAAGTTTGTGATCTTGCATGAAGGATGATGTCAGTTCTTGCTCAATTGCCATCACTGCGGGTCCTTTCAGTCGGTCTTCTTACATAGTACTTCTGAAGTAGGTTTTTAGCCTCCGAAGGGTAGAAAAAGACCTTTCCACACTAGCCGTCGTTATAGGCAATGAAAGTGCTATTTCAAATAGTTCCATGACATCAGTTGCATTATCTTGAAAATCACTAATACGAACAAGTTCGCTAAATCCAGAACATTCATTTTTGACTTGTTTGTTGTATTACTTAAGTAGTTGTTTTTTTACATAGCAGTGGAAAACTTAAGCTGCGATTCAAAGTTAGGAGACAACTTGTAAAAGTTCTGAATCATCAACAGTGTGGCTTTGTAAATTTTATTCCAATCAAACAAAAGTTGTATGATACCATCTATTTTATCATAGTCATTTTTAGAAAAGTGTGACTGAATATTTGTGATAAATATGTCTAGTCCAGAAAAGAAAATGTTAGTTTTGAACTGATCTTTCACAGATTGATGATGAAAGGAAGAATCAGAATCAATTGATTCAAGCTTTTTAGGTATCTCAAGAATCAAGAATATTTTATTTCCATACAGTTCTGGTACACTAGTCCTTATATACTAATCAACATATAGTGGGAAACAATAGGGCCTCAAAGGCTAGCCTGTTTTGAGGTTCCTTCATGTTTATACATATTAACCTGCTATCATCAAAAAGATTTAACTAAATAATGAACCAGTATGAAAGCATAACCTTGCAAAACATAAATCAGCGGAAAACAATTTGACAATGTAAGACAACAATTTGTAGTTTCACACTTTTAAACCATTTTGTACATACTTTTTGTGACTGTCAAAAACTAGACATAAATAAATATATAACAGAACAACAATAACAATAAAATATAAATACAAAAACAACTAATATTACAAAGATGCAATACAATAACAAATACAATACTGTGAATAATCCAATAATTTATATGCACATATGAATGCCCAAGAATCCATTGAATCTTTCACTCATGTTACTTGCACCATCATATGATTGCACACGCATCCTATGCATTTGTAAACCTAACTGCTCCAAGTAATCTTTGATAACATCATTTATCAAAATTTCAACGAAATATAAAAATCTCTCTTTGACTTCAATGTTGTTATCTATTTTAATAATGTAGTGAATACATATCTTTAGCTGCTCACAAGATGACAGATGTGTTGTTTCATCACATATGATTGAGTATGCTAAAGCACTACTCACCTCTTGCATAATTTCTTGAAGCATTTCATCTTTAATGTATTTGATTATCTGATTTTGTACATGTGCACCTGTTTATGAATGAACAGATTATTTCATTAGAAATTTGGTTTCTTCGTCCATGTTTTTAGCCCTCAATTCCAGCAGTTCTAAAAAGTTACATTTGTTTAAAGAAGTAACACTTTCATCATGTCCTCTTAAAGAAAGACTTTGATTACTCAGGAACAAAATAGTTTCTATGATAAATTTGACGTAGTCCCTATTAGCCTGCACCTTTCTTTTATGCATGCTACAGATAGTATCAGCTAAATTTTGTCCAGGGTGCCTTAACTCAGCTAAAAGTTGGGACGATTTTAGATGCATTTAACTTTTTCCATTTTCCAAAATTTAGATGTACATGCCTCGTACATTTTTCCAGCGCCTTTTTCCAATTTTTCATTCCTGTTTAAGTGAATGTTTCTTCCCCACATCCACTTTTTCCTTAGAAAATATTCTGCAGGGATAACAAAATGCGGAATCTGGAAATCCCCTCGTGCCCCCCCCTCCCCCGGTGCTACCCCATGATTTCACTCTTTGAATAAACTTCACACGTAGGCTTGCAGCCCCAGTAAAGTTTAATTAAAAAAAATTAGATAAAATAATCTTTTGACTTAGATCCTCGTTCATTTTCCAACTACAGGTTACTTTTATGGTTGAAGCTTTACCATTTCCAGATGATGTTTGATGTAAAGGTATTAATCTGGACTAGTGTTCAGCCAACATGCTACTGTCTACCTAAAACTCTCAACAGCAATTTAGTAATACCGCTGTGAATATATAATACACTAGAGCCTTTTATTAACAAATATAGTTTTACAGAATTTTCAAAAAAAATTAACATATGGTTATTGGAGAATCCCTTCTATGAATTGGAGGAGATATTTGCTAAAAAAAGAAATAAATTTTTGAAGTCAACATTTTAAAAATATGTATAGTATATTTAGAATTTAGTGATATTATCTTTAAATTATTTAATAGTAATAAGCTGTCTGTTAAAATAATTCTTTATTTCACTTATGTAATATAAATATTTATTCATTATTTGTTGAGGTTAGTATTTAAATATTAAAATATAAATATTGCTTAGATGTTATGGTTTATAAATTAAATAAGCAGCAGTGGTTTATATGCATGTAATTTAAACTTTATAAAATAGGAGTGACATAGTCCAATAATGGGACTTAAGCATGACTTTGTCAATGATTTGTAAAGTTCTATGGCAAATAAAGGAATTATTATTATCATTATTATTAGAGTGATAGAATGGATTAAAACGTTACTGATGTAAATTATATAAAAAAAAAAAAAAAAATAGAATGTTTGTTAACAATTTATGCCGAACATCTAAAATAAAGGTACATTTTATTAATTTCATTATTATAAAACTAATAATTGAAAACATTTTGAATCTAGAATCAACTAATACATGATTGTTTTCACTACACTACTATGAGTTTAGCTGTTTTCGTTATGTGTTTACAACCTGCGAAACATCATACATATTTTCAACAGCTGTCTATTGCTTACTACCGAAAGTAACATTGTTTATAACCGAAAATTTTCCACAGTCAACAACACCTGTTTTTATTCCGTAGTGTAGTGAAAAGTATCGTTCAAAACTCAAGTGAAAGTGTTTTGTATGTTCTCGACCATTCGAAGTGCTCGACAAGTCTCGCACTTCAAACATATGGTCTCGAACATGCAAAACCCCACTTTCCACTCTTGTTATGAAATATACTATTGTACCATTGGTAATATTGTAAATTTCAATACTCCACAACATATGGAGGAGCAGGATTTTTTTCAGGTATCTGTCTACTTTGAAATTATATGTGTGTATATAAGTGCACTAGGGGACACCCCTGCACGCTTTGCATGCCAACCCGACTCTCGCTGCACTCGATACTTTCGGTCTTGGCATATAACATTTGACTACAATTAATAGTAAACTAACTGTATAATGTAAAATCACAATATTAAATTTATTTACAGTATCTCACTCACATTACTTGCATTGCTATTTATTTATTAGTATAAATACCCAATGGTATTACTTAGCATATTTCAAATTTGTTTATTTAATTTGTTTTTTTGAAAACAGTAGAAGATTAAACTCTTAATGCATCAATAGGATTAAGAGTTTCATAAATCTCTAACCAATGTAACTGTTAGAAATTTATCATTTGTGAAAAAAAATTTGATCCTTTCAGTAGTAAAAAAATCTCCTTGTATTTATTGTGGAGCATATCAATTTTGACTTCGGTCTGCTTATTACTAACCACTACTGTTTACAGAACTTTGATGTTTGCATTTTAAGTTTGTATCATTTAATTTTCATTGTATTGATAATAATATTGGAAGTGTAATACCTTGGATAATTGCTTTAAAAATGTCTATTTGACTTAGTAAACAATTTATTTAGTTACTATAAAAATTATATATGATTTAATTAGAAATTAAAAAAAATAGTGATTACATTCTTTAAAAAAAAGACTGTAAACTACTGTACTTGAGTGTCAATAGATGAAACATAATCATACCTCACAGAGAATGTTATTCGCTGAATATTTCATTTCAACCCTTTTTATGCCCGTTTATTGCCAATTCAACATAGAAAATAGTCACTTTTTGTTCTCTCTCAATATTAAGGGTGTTCGATCAAAAATTATTTTTGAAAATTTTTAAATAAAATTGTTAGTATCCATGTAAGTAATAAATATGTTATAGGAAAAAATTCTAAAAAAAATCTTTATGGAGATATGAATGCCCAGCCTGTGTAATTTGGCCTTTTTGGTGCATAACTCATGAACAAACTGTGTAATATAATTTATTAACATTTTGAGAATATAGTGGACAAAAGGTACTAATCAACTTAGAATATATAAATCTAAAAAAAGTTTTTTTAATTGTTACGAATCGTTTTTCTATGAATTATATTTGTTTAAATTCTGAATAAAAATTTGTACAGTCATCTTTAGCTAAAAAAGTAGATAAATAATATATAAAAAATTCATTGGTAGAGTTTACTATAAATTGGGAGTTATGTCCATCTGTCGAATTTGCGGGGCGGGGCAGGCGGGAGCTATGAGAGGGAGAGAGGATAGGGGAATACATTGCTTGTTCGTTAGTGAGTCAGGAACTTTAATACTCTTAGTGGCAGTTGCGAGAAAGTCTAGAACAAAATTCCTTAGAGCGCTAAACTGGGAACCCAGATGAACACCCTTAAATGTTTCAGCTGGATACCAGTTCATTGAGTGTTTACAATTATTTACATTAATGTCATTTTGGTTAATAAACAAATTAATATGTGGAGACAGTAGACAATAGGTTATACTATCAGTTCTCTTAATAATAATAATTTATTTGCCTTTTAACAATATTTGCATTGCTTGGGGGGGAGCATTGCAATCAACTCTTCAGCCATTATATATATTACAAAAAACCATACTTAAAATTGGTCTAAAAAACATCGAAGGTATTCAACTATTGATCTTTTTCATGAAAGTGGCATCTTCACAATCCATCAGCTGTACATAAAGTTTCTTTTGTTGCACATTTTTAAGCGTTTTGATTCTCTGTTTTTACCTGTTACACACTCATATAACACAAGATTTTCAGAAAATATTGGTATAATACCCTTACGTCTAGTCAAATCAATTGAACTTACTAATTCCTTTTATGTTGCGCATGTTTTGTATAGTAATATTTGTCACCACTTCGGTGAATTAAATATACAGGGTGTCTTAAAAGTCCCACCCCCCCCTATTAACTTTCTTATGAATACAGATAAAGTGATTTACTTCTGGGAATGTTTATATGACCAACTAAGGAGTTTTTTTATGTATGCAAATTTTTTACACCCCCTCTCAAAAGGGGGTAGTTTGGGGGTAAGTCAAAATTTTTAAATAGAAACCCCTATCAAATGACACATCATTTTAAAGGTAATATTAAAAGAAGAAGAATCGCGGAAATTAGAGGTCTCTAACATTAGTTTATCAAATTTGGTGGCTGTTTAAAGTTGGAATTATTTCATAAAACCCCCGCAGCTTATGTTACATTTAAAATTGTTGTAAGGCAGACAAAACATTCACCCACCAGTTAGTTTTGAAAACTGATGACACCTAATCATAAAACAAGTTATTACAAGAATCAACAAACACCAAAAACCACAAATAACATAGCATTTATTTGGTTTTGGTTTGTCTGACCAAAGTCCAGTAGGGCAACCTAGGAATACCAGTGGCTCCTTCCTTATCTCTTATTAGGTTACTAGTTAGTACGTGTAACACTTTCAGTTCAGTTACTGTGTTAAATTTCTTTTTATTCGTATTTAATAAAAATGGCTCGGTCAAATGAAGATAAAGTAGAGATGATATTGTTCTATGGGGAAGCTAGGAGAAATGTTCATGAAGCAGTTCGTTTATTTAATGCTGCCTATCCGGATAGACCAGTAGACAGGGCATACATTAGACGTTTAGTAAACAAATTCTCAACAAACATTAGTGTCAAAGATGCACCACGATCAGGGCACCCTGCCATTGCGACAGAAGAGATCCAAATTCAAGTTTTAGCAAATTATGCTGCATACCCACATGAATCTCTGCGGTCCACTGCCCTTGATGTTGGAATTTCAAAAGATACTGTTCATAAAGTGTTAAAGCATCACAAGTTCCACCCGTACAAAGTACAGTTAAATCAAGAAGTAAATGGAGACGACCCTGACCGAAGACTTCAGTTTTGTGAGCAAATCTTGCAGAAGATTGAAGAGAATAATAATTTAATATCACAGATATGTTTTAGTGATGAAGCATCATTCTCTTTGCATGGGACAGTCAATCGGCACAACTGCCGTTATTGGGCAAACAGTAACCCCCACTGGATGGTTGAAGCCCATACGCAACAGCCACAAAAATTAAATGTATGGGCTGGAATTTTGGGAAACTCTGTTATTGGGCCATTCTTTATTGATGGTAATTTAACTGGCGTTAAATACTTGGACATGTTACGGAACGGCATTGTCCCAGCAATAAATGAGGTAGTACAAGGTACTTATGAGCCTGTATTTCAGCAAGATGGTGCTCCTCCACATTACAATATGCTTGTCCGGACATTCCTAGACCAAACGTTTCCCGATAGATGGATAGGTCGACGTGGCACTTTGGTAGAGTTCACCTGACCTTTCACCTCTGGATTTTTTCTTTTGGGGTTTCCTCAAAAGTAAAGTTTACGACACAAAGCCCGCAAACCTCGACGAATTAAGGACAAGAATCAAAGAGGCCTGCCACCTTATCACGCCTGAAATCTTACAAAATGTGAGACGTGGTTTTCAATCCAGGCTTTTTTACTGTCAAGAAGTTCATGGCAGCCATTTCGAGCATCTCATCTGAGTGAAATTGAGGTGAGAGTTCAGTATTTTGACCATTTTTCCCTTTCTAAAATTACTTAGGGGGTTTTATGAAATAATTCCAACTTTAAACTGCCACCAAATTTGATAGACTAATGTTAGAGATCTCTAGTTTCCGCCATTCTTTTTCTTTTAATATTACCTTTAAAATGATGTGCCATTTGATAGGGGTTTCTATTTAAAATTTTTGACTTACCCCTAAACTACCCCCTTTTGAGAAGGGGTGTAAAAAATTTGCATACATAAAAAAACTCCTTAGTTGGTCATATAAACATTCCCAGAAGTAAATCACTTTATCTGTATTCATAAGAAAGTTAATAGGGGGGGTGGGACTTTTAAGACACCCTGTATTTAGTTGTCTATCTCTTAAAATTTTTAAAAAAAGAGTCAACGATTTCTTATCACTGCTAAGAATTGAGGAGGCCGAGACAATAGTCAGATCCAATTACAGTAGACGGACCTGAACCAATGTGAACTTTGAACACCACCTCCACTCCCCTCTCGTTACCCTTGCTCGCTCGGATGCACAGTATTCTTCAGCTCTTCTGTTTGTTTTGCATTGTATTACTTATTTAAATTATTCTATGTTATATATTTTTAATACTTTTTCCATTTCTAACTTTGTTAGGTTCCATAACTAACTTTGAAACCTTATATTCTTTCCCTCACCTTTCATGAATTGTGAATTAAACTATTTAAATTTTATTAACAATATTACTATTTTTTTATTATTTTCTTTTAAAAAAAATGAAAAAAATGTAAATATACTAAATTACATACTAAAACGCCATCGTGCAGCTTTTTAGCAACTCGGGTCTGCGCACAGGCTTCCGCCCATGCAGACCTTTTCCCAATGGCTAATATGTTAACTAGAAAAATATGTTGTTTTTATTTTTATTTATTTTATATTTCTACTTATGTTTTCCTATATTTTATTTTGCATATAAATATCAATAACATTGTATGTATTTATTTATGTTCTATTTATGGGAAATAAATCAAATTTTCATTTTCATTGGCAACAAACACTCAATATACGAGCATAGAGTATATAGTATAAACTTCAATACAGTGTATATAAAATATGATCATGTATATAAACATTTAATACCAACACAGTGTCCACTCAATGGTTACCATCATTGTGGACACTACTAGAGATGTCTGGGTTGTCTGTATTGGGTAGTAATCAGCGTTCGGATGTTGTATAAAAGAGAACTGAGTATCAGACTTGTCAGTTAGCTGAAAATCATATAAATAATTATGTGGTTCAGATTGCTTGTAAAGCTGTAGGTCCCTTAGTTGCCCTGGCTATTGGGCTATTATTAAATGGCCCTTCTTAAGAACAGTATTGTTAGTTACAGTAGTAACAATAACACTTGTTAATCCACACTCCTTACTCTTATTCACCCCTCATATCGGCCCTTATCTTCAAGATTTGTGCCTCAACAATGAATAAATACGAAGAGAATATTGTTTAAAACACGAGGTAAAGAGAAATCATGACTTTAGTATTAACAGCTGTAACACAAGTATTAACAGCTGAACTAGTTAAGTTTGTAACTACTGGTACTGGATTGAACAATTAGTCTGCACTCACGGCCAGTGGCAGCTGGAATAGGTGAGAGGTGAAGAGGGGGCTCTTTTATGAAAACATTAGCCCACTCAAACGGTTGTATTCATCAAGTGTCAAATCCCTATTATTATCAGCTG
>JAQJVL010006602.1:0-28130 GCA_035578905.1 Stictocephala bisonia | reverse complement strand
GTAAACCCATGCAAACTCGGTAAAAACAAACGCTAGACACAATTTCTTTAAAGCTAAATTAATTGTGTAATTTAAGTGACACTAAAATCGTACCCTCGTATCAAATAAATTTGTCTTGAACTACGAAGAAAAGTTTAGTAGTTTTCAAATCTAGATTGTCAACAGGCCGGCGGTGATACCACACGCGCGTTGACGAGCAGTTTTTAGAGCAATTGAATATCTATCAAGTGGTAACGAATTAACGAAAATATATATAGATGTAGGGTTGAGTACCCAGTTGGAATTTTGAATAACCTTTAAAATAAGAAATTGCTTATTCTTAAAAAATTACAACAATGAATACAACAACTGCCAATTATTAACAAATACCCACCCGCCCACTCATACACGTACCGTGGTGATGACCCACCGGCCCACCCATACTAGCCCAGTCAATAAAGGTAAAAAAATGCCCTTTGTCGCAACTAATTAGGGGAAAGCTGAATTTTTGCAGGGTGTTAGTATACAAGGTAAACAATAAAAAATGACAAAGTCCCGACGCCCACCCCTCTTGCTTTCCCCCCACCCCCTCCCAAACATCGCAAGAGCAGTACTTTGGTTAAATACTCATAGCTCGAAAACTAATAAAGTTACAGACGTGATTCTTTTTTTATATTACACCTAACAATATGGCAAACAAATTATGTACTTAAAATTTTTATGTGTATAACTTCGTTTAACCGTAATACTGATATACATGCAAAAAAATGCCTCTGCTAATTACAAAAACTTACTTTAACCAATTATATCATTTTATCCTTGCATTGTGGAAAGAAACGTCTTCAACAAAACTTATAGACAATTTAATTAGCTTCAATATGATGGGTCTAGTCAAGCTATTTAATGACGTAGTTGCTTTATAGAGAGCGATTAAACAGTAGCGGGCACTGCACCGCCGGCGCGGCGCCGCTTCTAGCAGTGACTCGTCAGGCGCTTGGATGTCTCCATGCGTCGGACTGCATGTTGCAATTTGTTCGTAGACAGTCCTTAGTACGTATCTTGTTGAATACTGTTTCTGGAATTAAGACGAGATCCATAAATTACTTGCTAATGTCGATTTAATAAAGGTACATTCTACATGTAGGCGAAATTATACCAGACCTAGCAACATTAAAGCAGCATTAAAAGCGCAAAATGCAGAACCTTCTACACCACAGCACTTTCTCAGAAAATTAGACAACACATTTGATTTCAATCATGATTGTTTGTTATGTGGAGAACGTGCGGTTTTTGACGCTAAACTTCCATATAAGTACCGAACCAGAATTCACGAGGTTTCAACTATTGAAATAAAGCAAATGCTCCTCAATGCTTGTGATGTTAGGAGTGATGATTGGGCCTGTAAAGTTAAGTCTAGGCTTTTAGATGTTATTGATTTAGTTGCCGCTGAAGCCGTTCCATGGGCAATGCTATAAGAACTTTTGTAAACCTAAAAGTAGTGAACAAAAGGTAGGACGGCCATTATCAGCAAAACTTGTAGATTTTTTCAAAGATAGGCTAGTTGTGCATAATTTATCTGGAAAGAAAAGTATTTAAGGTATGTCACATACTAGTCACAAAGTTTTAGATTCTTGGTACAAAAACAGAGAAACCAGTTCTGAAGAAGAACGCAAAAGAATTGTTAGAACAGCAGTAGAAATTGTTAGGGAAGATGTCCAAAAAATGAATTATGACTGTGGAAAGTATTCAAGAGCGAAGGAAGTAATTACCATACCAAATGATTTGATTCCTGAAACATTGGCACTATTTACGTCTACGGTGACCAAAAAACGAACTGAAAACTCGAGCTCTGACATAAGTAGAAAACGTGCTGTGATAAACCATTCAATAATGTCCGCTGTAAGACCAAAGTCCTTCCTATCGTCAATACAAACTTCTTTGTCTCTATATTTAAATAGAATGTATGGGTCAAAAAATTTGATTGAAGTACTTTCTGCGCTGGGAGTATGTTCCTCATACTATGAAAGTGACAGATATATAAGGTCTTTAATCACGAATGGCCCCCCAGTCATAGAATCTGATTCCTTTACACAATACGTTTTCGACAACGATGATGTTAACGTAAGATCGTTAGATGGCTTGAACACATTTAATGCGATGGGAGGAATTGCATGCATCACTCCATCGTCACATGTCTCTATCACCTCAGAAGTACCTAGATTAGTTGATGGACCATTTAAGATTGCAGAAGAAACCCGTAAACGGTCGTATATCAAGCGAAAAACCAGTGGCTTAGCTCGTATTGTTATAGAAGACTTCTCAGGTGCCATATCGTTGAGGAAAATAACTGCAAACACAGTACCCTTTATTCATACACTTAATCTGTGTATGAATAAAGGTCAGCGGATGTAACATCCAACCAGGCTGGAATGGTTTTATGAGTGTCTCAACTAGAAAATTAAAAGGGCAGGACACTTCATACATCATGGCTATTCCTTTTATAGACATTGATCCAAATAGCCCATCTTCAGTATATACAGCATTGTGTTTTGTAGCTGAACAGTGTAGCAAGAACAAGGAAACATACATGTGACCTTTGACCAGCCACTATACTTAAAAGGGCAAGACACTTCATACATCATGGCTATTCCTTTTATAGACATTGATCCAAATAACCCATCATCAGTATATACAGCATTGTTTTGTAGCTGAACAGTGTAGCAAGAACAAGGAAACATACATGTGACCTTTGACCAGCCACTATACTTAAAAGCAATGGAAATCGTTGCTGGCTCTGAAGATCAATATGATTTGTCAAGGATTGTTGTAAGGTTGGGTTTCCATTTGTTTATGTCGTACTTGGGATACATTGGTCGTATAATGGAAGGTAGTGGAATAGAGTCATTGTGGGAGACTGTCTATGGTAAGGCAACGGTGAAACTCATGCTTACTGGACATGCCTTCGCTAGAGCTGTGAGAGCATACATAATTAACCTATGCTGCTATTGTTGAACAAGTGACAGAAGATGAAGAGGTACGTTCAAGTGTGTTTTGTAACGAGGTTTAAACAGTTTATGACCAACTTTCTCACTGTGATATTACTCAAGCAACTGCGTGTGATGATAAATCCATTCAATCAGCCTTGGCAAAGCTGACAGACCTCATCAATTTAAAGAAGTCTGAGAGTAGAACATCAAAGCTCTGGCTGAATCTAATTCAGCAAATCGACCTAATGCTAAATTTTATTCTAGCAGAGAGAACGGGGAACTGGAAATTGCACCTAGACACTATCACTGATATGCTTCCTTACTTTCATGCTGCAGGACACATTCCTTATGCAAAATCTGCTCAGATGTATGTCCAAGAAATGAAGAAACTCAAATCAAAGCTGACTAAGACAGAGTACGATATCTTTGTGACAAAAGGTCTCTTCACTATTAGAAGAAAAGATGAGTTCTGGTCTGGCAATTGGAGTGACGTGTATAGACAATGAATACAGACCCTATAAGAAGCGAAACCTTACGGGCCAAAAAGGGACACCCTGAGGTTAGTTTGCCGATATTCCGCTTGGAACGCCACAAGTTCTTTTGCAGTGGCGAGGAAGGCGAAACTCACTGTCAGCGCTTTAATTTCACCGCACAAGAAAAGAGAGGTGAATTTTACCGTCCTTGCCTGCCTTGCCGTTGCCCGCCGTGCCTTCGTTTACATTTACAGATCAGCGGCCAGTCAGCTTATTCACTCCATTCAGTAGTCTTTTGGCACAAAACATTTGCTTTGCTTAAGTGATTCTCAGTTATTTTTTTCCAAACCATTTTAATGCTACAATCTTTGGCAAAACTGCTAAATTATTTCAAATTTATAAAAGTTAAGTATTATTAAAAATATATATATTTTTAAACTCCTGATTTTCGTTCATGCACTTACAAGAAGAAGTCAATACTCTAAAAAAATTCTATAATTTTCTTTTTAATTGAAACATAAATTCAAGTTTTAAGTCATTGTGAAGCTAAATATATTATTTACTGTTTAATCTTTTTACATTTAGAGTTTAAAACCTGTATTGATCATATTTATGTCAAACAAATTAATTGAATTGTTTATCTTTCCCGTGTATTTTTTTGCAAAAATCTAATTTTAAACGGGTAATGCCTTTTAAAATCATTTGAATCATACATACCATTATAAATGTTTGAATTTTAAAAGTACATTCTGCTCATCTCGAAAATACATTTTAACGGAGTTCGCGAATCTTTTCTACGGCACGTATAAAACGAGTAAAGTGTTTCTAAATTTTCGCGGGTGCCTATTGTTGTATAGATATTTTCAACGTACTTTGTTTCAATTAAGGGGAGTCGGATGACCCTATCTTAACGCACGTTAATTCTTATAACTTTCAGTACATATATCTCAGAAACAATTGTAGATATCAGACTTTTTCTGTGTAATTTTTAATCTGTAATACCTCCTAAGTATTTACTGCACAGGAAATAAAATCAAATACATTCTTTATATTTTATTCAATTTTTTTTATTCTGAAAAATAGTAAAAATTAAATTTTAAAGCTTTACAACTTTAGGCTTATGACTTTTCCTGTGCCTTAAATATAAATTATGATGTGCCAAATAAACAAATCAAAATCACACAAATATATTATTAGGTTCAAGATTGATGAGTACCGAAGTCTAAAAAAAACACAATTTTCGGAGAAACCCATTTTAATGTGCAACCAGACCAGCTGATGAGTACGTTTACATACTTTATAAATGGTCGTAACTATGTTAATAATAGCCGGAATTCGATGCTTTATACTATACATTAAACTTTTCACAAATCTACAAGGAATAAAATAAACTTAAAACAAAAAAAATTATAATTGTTATTAAAATAGTCATCTGACTCCCCTTAAATTACGTGTAAAAATCAAAATTTAATCCTTCAATTGCAAAATTGTTTACTAACCCATTTTGTGAAATAAATATTATACTACCAACTGTATTAACCCCTCCCCCTCCTGAAAGGATCTAAAAGAAAAACAACTATGAAATATCAAACGCTGTAAAATTTATTTTGTCATTAATAACATCATAACACATGACTATATTGTGAACACATGAAAGTTTTTTGTGAACACGTTAATACACAAATTCTCTTCTCTGCCACTACAAATAAAACAATTTTTCACAACTCTATGATGCAAAAATAGAAACAGAATCTTTGAATTCGTTTTAATGACACACAAAAAGTGTACAAATTCAATTAACATTAGATATTTATGGTATAACAATTCTTTATTAATTACAAAGTTAGCCCGGGACTATACACCTTTGAGTTTCATCAGTTTAGAGTTGGGCTTTTCATTTTCTTTGAAGTGCTGCCTTCGTTTTTGAAACATTAAGGCTCCATCTCGAAGATCTTGTGATATCCACTTTAGGTTATAGAAGATTTTCATTTTTACAGAATGTTCAAGTATAAACTGGCGATGATCTTTACACTCATCGGAGAACCATTCAGGAAAGCCGGCTTCAATATCTTTCCTCACGGCCAGGTTAATTTGTTTTTTCAAATCTCTTTTTGTTTTTAGCTTATTAAAATGGTGGGTAAACGAGCTTGTGGTGGCTTTAACTACTTTGTAAAATGAAGTAGTAGGTATCTTCAACCCTTTGACATGGCCATCTGAGTTGGAGTTGTATTGCTTGAATTTAATCAAGGTTTCTTCTGGTAAAATCATTTCTTCCCTCGGTTTTGTTAACTTCACAGTGCAATTGTTGCAGGCATATTTATCTACACATTTCTTTGCAAGCCAGCCTGCCATGTAATTAATTACACTATCTTCCAAGTTTACAGCTGCACCATTGTTCTTCTGCAGGTCAATAACTGCAAGTGGCATCGTGTCACATGTAGCATCTGTCAACCCCAGTGGCGTGGTCAGAATGGTGTCCGTCGACTCAATTGGCGTGGTCAAGGTGGTGAAATCGGAACTCAGCAGGGTGATGTCTGTCGTCTTATGTGGTGTGGTCAGAGTGTCATATATGGCTGTCAACTGAAGTGGCGTGGTCAGGGTGGCGAAATCTGAAATTTGCGGCAGGGCCATGTCCGTAAACTGAGGTGGCGTGCTTAGGGAGGTGGCGTCTGGTTGATCCGATAAATTGTGCCTGTTACAATTTATAAGTTCTCTTGGGAAATCTACGGTGATGTCGTCATCCGGTTCACAATTCGAGCTATCCGGTGGTGTCATGAGACGAATTGATACTGCATGTTGAAGATTTCTTCTAAATTGACTTGCAGTAGGGTTAGCGTTATACTCACCCCTTTGTCTAATCACTCCAAACATGTTCTCTATAGGGTCCTGGTTCATTCTTGATGTTAATAAGTAGCTGGTGCCTTCTGATTTTAGGTCTGAATAAAGTCCGAGAATCGCTCTAATTGTAGATATTAATCCAGAAAAACATGGTGGAGCTTTGACCCTCTTCACTTGTCCTTTTTTGGTTGATGTAAACTTGTTTAGTTTCCAGGATTGTATGTTCGCAATGGCTTCTTTCAAGTACTGTTCCACTTGAGGATTTTTTTCTGACAGTGGTCGTCGTAAGGGACATTTCTCACACTCACTGCGGCTGTTCAAACAATCTGTAATGTTATTGCAATTTTGCAAAAAATCAGCTGTGTTTAGAGTTGTTACACTCTTTAGTTCGCCAATTGCATAAGAAGCTTTCATGCCTCTACTCACAGAATTACTAAACACTTGTGTGGCGAGATTAACTTTCATACGATGGAATTCGTTTGGTTTTATGTGTCTCTGGGTAAGTTTTGGAGCCGCTCTACAATCATTGACAGATCTTCTGTCAAGTTCATAGAATTCTTCTATGTCAGACCACTTCACTACCTTACCTTCGACTTCAATGTCACATTTTAGGAGTGTATTGCGTATTGATTTAATAAGATGGGGTGCATCATAAATACAATATATTTTGTGCTCATTGAAAAGGAAGTGTGGCTCTTTTTCTGTTAGCCCCAAGAGGTTTAAAGCAGCAACATTGGTGGAACCTTGGTCACAAACGGTGCCTCTAACCTTCAAGCCTGCTTGAAATAGTTTGTCAAGGCACATATCTAACAAAATAGTTAGTGCAGTAGCTGGTGTCGCGTTTTCACAAAGCGTGAATGCAACTGGCAGTTTCCACCTGTACTTTATCCCACGCACCATGAACAATAGTGCATGGGTGGCTACGCTATCTGCTCTTCCTAGGGGTCCCAGATCTTGTAAACCTTCAATTAGGTCTTGGGTCGGGTCATACTGAAGGTTCTTTTTAATGCTCATCTCGTCCCACATGAGAACACAGTCTTTCTCAAATTCACTCATACTTTTAACCTTTAGTTTAAGTTTTTTAAACACTTCATTTGAAAACCCACTTTCTAGCCTAGTGAGGTTAATCCACTGCTGCACAGTTCTTACACAAGGGAGCTTAAACCCTCTAGAAATCAAAAACAAATAAACAGACGGAGACTTGTAATACAGAGAGAGAGAAAAGTTTTTTTCTTCATTTGTCCATTGAGTTCTTTTCAAATGAAAAATTTGCATGTTCAAAAAAGTCAGTACGTCTCCAGAAACACATTTACTTAAGGTATTCAATAAAATATTTTTGTGGTTGACAGGGGAAAGTCCCTTTTTCTTCAGTTTAAATAATTTTTTTCTCTTCGAAGTCAAAAGTACTGTCTGTTTATGTATATGGTTTTTTTGAGTATCAATCTTTCTCTTCAATAGTTTTTTCCTTGGCGTGAGGTCTTCATTGGGGGTGTTCTCAATAGACGTAAAATCTGATAAAAAGCTTTGGAGAGATTCATCTTCATTCTGATTTTCCGTTTGTGTTGTCGAAGAACATTTAGTGTTACACTTAGTTAACAATATACAGCTGTTGAGTTTACCACTTATACTGTCCGTTGATGTCGTTGTCAGAGATGTTCTGGTTGCTGAAGATGTTGTAGGTGTCCAAGGTGATAGTGTTGGTAGATTTGACGAAATATCTTCACTGCTTTCCTTTTCTTTATAATGTGGTATAGGAACAGCATTTTTATTTATCTTATTTCTTAAAGAGTTGGAAAAGTCCTTGCCTTCAAAGTGATTACTGCAAATGCGTTTATTTTTTAAAATCTTGTCTGGCAATTCAATGAAATCGTCACGCCCACTGCTTGCTATCCAATCACAGCACCTAAAAATACAAATGTTTTTTAGGACTTACAGTACAAATTGGATGATTCCCTGTCATGATTATGATAGATTCAACTCCATGTTCAAACCTTTAAGTTTTGCAAATGCAAAGAAGGATCAGCCAAATATTATTAAACTTTGTGATAAAGCTATTGTTATGAAATAACAACTTGTATTAGAACTGTCATTTTGGAATGTTGCGTTATAACTGGTCAGAGATTAAAATTAATAAATATGACAGAATGGTGTTTAGATAAAATAAACGAATGGGCACTGCTGGTATGAAGCTAGCTAGCATTGCCCACTAGCAGCGCTCACTTTATTTTTTCAATTCAAAAGCAACTAAGGCCAAACAAACCTAAACAAAAGATTCTGTTATTTTTCAGTTCAAATCAACTAATGGGCGCTGCTGGTTTGAAGCTAGCAGCGCCCATTTTATTTCTTGATTTTAAAGGCGTCAGGGATAAGTTTTGGAAAATAGCTAAACAAACGATAAACAAACTATTAAAGTTATTTTAACGTCTATTTTCAATATGGGCGCTGCCAGCTTCACATACATGAGCTCTTTGGTCAATGTGTAATTCTAGTAGCTTCCGTTCTCACGGATATTTTCGGTTTCTATAGGCATAGCTACATAGAGTAACCACAATGGTAAACACAACAATCACAATTTCAAATTAGATATATTTAAAATTGCTTTTTACAAAATGATAAAACTAAACCAAACGCAATAGCATAAACAAATCAGTGACAGTCTGAAGTGTGTGAAATACTATAACAGCTGTTTATTTAATTGAAATAAAGTAAGCTAAACACATACGACATAAATCTGTTAATATATTTCTTCCATTTCATTCCATAACAATTTTACCACACAGTTTAATAATATTTGGCTGATCTTTCTTTGCATTTGCATATTTTACTAAAACAATCTGTTTACATTAATTATATTCGCCACTTTAAATGAAATGATATTAAAATCAAAATATTAATCATCCAAAAATCATATGATTCCATAGATACGTAAAAGCAAACTTATTTCCACACCGATAACATTTAAATTTTGAAGAAAATTACTGTGTAGTTTCCCATTCTGTAATGCATTCCATGGTCATGGTATTAAACTATTTAAAAGTGTGGAAAATTAAATTATAATAAAACATATTATAATGTAATAAAAAACACTGTTTTAAGTGCTGCTTTTGTCACCAGGCTTTTAAACTATTTATTGTGTAGGAACTTTAAGTATTAATCTTAAAGTTATTTATATTTACAGTAAGTAATATAGTTTTACTATTAATCAAGCATCTGTTAAAATTTACAATGGTTATTTTTCATTAAATGTTTTATAAATTTGAGTCAAGAGTGTGGAACGATTGCTTCAATAAATTATTCTATATGGCAATCAAAAAATTATTTAAACTAGTTTTGTTTCAAACATTTCTCGTAAATCCCTAACACATATAACACCTTAATAAATTATATACAATTTTTTTCAAAGTTTTTCACTAAAACGGAATATATTTATCTATATGGTGTACTTATTTATTGTTAACTTATAATAGTAAATTTAATGTTAACATTACAAACATCCCATTTTCCATCTCTCAGTGTAGAAAATTATAATGCGTAAGTTGAAGGTTCAAGCCGTTGCACCAGGTTCAAAAGGTACACCAGTCAGTCTTAAATGTAATTTTTTTGACTCATTAGTGTAGTGTTTGTCACATAAAAAAACAATATAAATAAAAAATAAAATGCGCTTACCTTTTCTTGTTACTCGCAGGGAAACAGAAAAAACTCAGTTTATTGCTGGTCTTATTATTAGAGTCACACCCTAAATAGTGACACTTCACATAACTACTCATTTTTTAATACTTATAACACAAATGTTCACAACTATCACATGACCACCGAGCCGGCCGTAGGGAATTAAATCACGGTCACTGCAAACATTCAAAACTGGGGGTGATCGGGTGTTGACGTTGACATGAGAGAAAGAGAAAGTGGTGGGAGTACACTCCCAACCAAGAGTATGTACAGTCCACCGACTTAGCATCAGCACAGCCTAGCGGATTATCGGTGAACTAGAAATTATCGCTGGTACTCCCGCGTCGCCACCAAAAGCATTGGGGTTTCGCTTCTTATAGGGTCTGTATTCATTGGTATAGAGCAATCATTGATGAAATCTTTAAAAACAATAGGAGGTCTAACTCATGGCCGAGGAATAACTGAGAGCACCTTAAATAAATGGGTACTAGGAGCTCCTTCATTCTTATGGAAATAAGAAGCTATAAAAATACTATACTGGTTTTGATATATATAGAAAATACTATCTTGCATTTATTGTATCACAAAACTAAGATTTTTAAACTAAACAACAGAGCCTATACAGTGAAATTTGGTTATTTATCAGTGATACAAGTGAACTAAATCTTTATTATCTTATGGACCCTTAAGTGAAAATTATTATATTCCTGCTCTAAATAACTTAAGACTACGGATACGAGTACACAAATACGAGATACAAGTACGATGCCCCTCAGCGGCGAGTGTCAACGGCGGCAGCGGCACTGCTATGAGCAGCGTGGGGTCGGCACAGCGCTATACCCGCTACTGTTTAATCGCTCTCTATGAAGCCATAATTTCAACGGTAAGCAATGTTAGATACCTCATTTTAAAGCTAATTAAATTATCTACAAGTTTTATTGAAGACGGTTCTTTCCACAATGCAAGGATAAAATGATATAATTGGTTAAAGTAAGTTTTTGTAATTAGCAGATGCATTTTTTTGCATGTATATCAGTATTACGGTTAAACGAAGTTATACACATAAAAATTTTAAGTACATAATTTGTTTGCCATATTGTTAGGTGTAATATAAAAAAAGAATAACGTCTGTAACTTTATTAGTTTTCGAGCTATGAGTATTTAACCAAAGTACTGCTCTTGCGATGTTTGGGAGGGGGTTGGGGGGAAAGCAAGAGGGATGGAGGTCGGGACTTTGTCATTTTTTATTGTTTACCTTGTATACTAACACCCTGCAAAAATTCAGCTTTCCCCTAATTAGTTGCGACACAAAACCTTCATTGACTGGGCTATACACGTACCGTGGTACTCGTACGTGGCTCAGCTCTGTCCTCTTCCATTGCAAACTCGAGGCCAAGGCCTTTTTGTCAATTACTAATAGAATAAAATAATAATACAATAATTTGTAATGGCCTAAATATTAAAATAGTATTAAACACTGATAATTATTTATACACTATATCGTATAACATTATTGGCACATCTGAATAAAAAAAATGTAATAGCTCTAAAACTATATAACTGTAATAAAAATAAACTGGTGATTAAACTATACCAATCACTGTTAAATCGATTAAGAACTGAACACAAACACACCTAAGTCAACTAAATCACCTTATTTCTTACTGGAGAAACATTTCTTATCTAGAAATATTGTCGAAACGCTTGGGCTGAATATTCGGTGTACAGTTTCCCTTGAGGAGAGTATACCTTACGCGTCCGATACAGACTCGATGTAAACGAATTATGAGTGTACTTCATCAACTCTTCATTATTTTTCTTCATGTTTTATTAGTGCCGAAGTATTATTTTACTAATACTTAAATAACAGAGTTGCTCAAAGAAATGTTGTCTAGCGTTTGTCGTTTCTGTGTTTGCAAGGGTTAAAAAAAAAAATTTCTCGTTAACTTTTTTGAATTATTAAACGAGTGTTATACCAAACTAATCATAATATATCAAAGAGTCATCCATCCGTAAGAAATAATTTATTATTATTATTCTCGCCACAGTGACAGGTTAAAGATGACTTATACGCAATTTCACTCATAAAAACGTGTTCTTTAACACACTATAAAAAGTATATTATATTTCACTATAAAAAGCAAATTAGTTCAAGCAAAATCTTTACCATAATTTTTCTTAAAGAATATAACATGGTGGACACTATACAATCAGTTTGAAAATTATTGCTTGGTTATTTTAAGTTTGGCTTTACATTAAAACTCAGGGTTTTGTCATTTCAGACTAGCGGCGCGTAGCCGTTCTGCCAGTACCAAAGTTATTTTATTCGGACTATACTTAAGGTTGAAATTATTTTTTAATTTAATAACAACGAAAATCATCTTCAACTTTTTCCCCCGTTGCCTGCTAGGGGCATTTTCATTACAATAATATAACAAATCACTTTATTGTAGTGTTTTAGATGAAAGTAATCAGAATAGATCGCTGATGTATTGTTATGGTTAACTTGCGCGGACGACACCATGGCTGTACACATTCACGTGTAAATGATTAAATACAAAATATTAAGGATAAACAATTTCAAAATGCCGCCATTTTGAAAATAATTAAAAAAGTTTTTTGATTTTTTTATTTCAGTAAGAAAATAGTTTTACTAACGTGTTTACTAAATTTGAACTCTATAGGTTAAATAGTTATAAACAAATTAAAAATACAAAATGGCGACTGTACGGGTACCGGAGGAGATTTGGAATGTTTAATTACGATATTATTCATTGTTTTTGACCCATTATCAATACCTAAAAAGATCCTCAGAGATTTCAGGGACACCGTATATATGACAGTCCTACAGATATTAGAATATGACAAGTCACAGGAGAAAACACGTACCCACACACTTACGGCGGTGACGACCTACCCACACACGTACGGCGGTGACGACCTACCCACACACGTACGGCGGTGACGGCCTGTCCACACACGTATGGCGGTGACGACTTAACCCCCCCCCCACGTACGGCGGTGACGACCTACCCACACACGTATGGCGGTAAAGACCTACCCACACACGTATGGCGGTGAAGACCTACCCACACACGTACGGCGGTGACGACCTACCCACACACGTATGGCGGTGACGACTTAACCCCCCCCCCACGTACGGCGGTGACGACTTACCCACACACGTATGGCGGTAAAGACCTACCCACACACGTATGGCGGTGACGACTTAACCCCCCCCCCCACGTACGGCGGTGACGACCTACCCACACACGTATGGCGGTGACGACCTACCCACACACGTATGGCGGTGACGACCTACCCACACACGTACGGCGGTGACGACCTACCCACACACGTATGGCGGTGACGACCTACCCACACACGTATGGCGGTAAAGACCTACCCACACACGTATGGCGGTGAAGACCTACCCACACACGTATGGCGGTGACGACTTAACCCCCCCCCCCACGTACGGCGGTGACGACCTACCCACACACGTATGGCGGTGACGACCTACCCACACACGTATGGCGGTAAAGACCTACCCACACACGTATGGCGGTGAAGACCTACCCACACACGTATGGCGGTGACGACTTAACCCCCCCCCCCCACGTACGGCGGTGACGACCTACCCACACACGTATGGCGGTGACGACCTACCCACACACGTATGGCGGTAAAGACCTACCCACACACGTATGGCGGTGAAGACCTACCCACACACGTATGGCGGTGACGACTTAACCCCCCCCCCCCCACGTACGGCGGTGACGACCTACCCACACACGTATGGCGGTGACGACCTACCCACACACGTATGGCGGTAAAGACCTACCCACACACGTATGGCGGTGAAGACCTACCCACACACGTATGGCGGTGACGACTTAACCCCCCCCCCACGTACGGCGGTGACGACCTACCCACACACGTATGGCGGTGACGACCTACCCACACACGTATGGCGGTAAAGACCTACCCACACACGTATGGCGGTGAAGACCTACCCACACACGTATGGCGGTGACGACTTAACCCCCCCCCCCCCACGTACGGCGGTGACGACCTACCCACACACGTATGGCGGTAAAGACCTACCCACACACGTATGGCGGTGAAGACCTACCCACACACGTATGGCGGTAAAGACCTACCCACACACGTATGGCGGTGACGACTTAACCCCCCCCCCACGTACGGCGGTGACGACCTACCCACACACGTATGGCGGTGACGACTTAACCCCCCCCCCCCCCCACGTACGGCGGTGACGACCTACCCACACACGTATGGCGGTAAAGACCTACCCACACACGTATGGCGGTAAAGACCTACCCACACACGTATGGCGGTGACGACCTACCCACACACGTACGGCGGTGACGACTTACCCACACACGTATGGCGGTAAAGACCTACCCACACACGTATGGCGGTGACGACCTACCCACACACGTATGGCGGTAAAGACCTACCCACACACGTATGGCGGTAAAGACCTACCCACACACGTATGGCGGTAAAGACCTACCCACACACGTATGGCGGTGACGACCTACCCACACACGTATGGCGGTAAAGACCTACCCACACACGTATGGCGGTGAAGACCTACCCACACACGTATGGCGGTAAAGACCTACCCACACACGTATGGCGGTGACGACTTACCCACACACGTATGGCGGTGACGACCTACCCACACACGTATGGCGGTAAAGACCTACCCACACACGTATGGCGGTAAAGACCTACCCACACACGTATGGCGGTAAAGACCTACCCACACACGTATGGCGGTGAAGACCTACCCACACACGTATGGCGGTAAAGACCTACCCACACACGTATGGCGGTGACGACCTACCCACACACGTATGGCGGTAAAGACCTACCCACACACGTATGGCGGTGACGACTTAACCCCCCCCCCCACGTACGGCGGTAAAGACCTACCCACACACGTACGGCGGTGACGACCTACCCACACACGTATGGCGGTAAAGACCTACCCACACACGTATGGCGGTGACGACTTAACCCCCCCCCCCACGTACGGCGGTAAAGACCTACCCACACACGTACGGCGGTGACGACCTACCCACACACGTATGGCGGTAAAGACCTACCCACACACGTATGGCGGTAAAGACCTACCCACACACGTATGGCGGTGACGACTTAACCCCCCCCCCCCACGTACGGCGGTGACGACCTACCCACACACGTATGGCGGTAAAGACCTACCCACACACGTATGGCGGTGACGACCTACCCACACACGTACGGCGGTGACGACCTACCCACACACGTACGGCGGTGACGACCTACCCACACACGTACGGCGGTGACGGCCTGTCCACACACGTATGGCGGTGACGACTTAACCCCCCCCCCCACGTACGGCGGTGACGACCTACCCACACACGTATGGCGGTAAAGACCTACCCACACACGTATGGCGGTGACGACCTACCCACACACGTACGGCGGTGACGACCTACCCACACACGTACGGCGGTGACGACCTACCCACACACGTACGGCGGTGACGACCTACCCACACACGTACGGCGGTGACGGCCTGTCCACACACGTATGGCGGTGACGACTTAACCCCCCCCCCCCCCACGTACGGCGGTGACGACCTACCCACACACGTATGGCGGTAAAGACCTACCCACACACGT
This sequence comes from Stictocephala bisonia, assembly GCA_035578905.1. Taxonomy (NCBI): domain Eukaryota; kingdom Metazoa; phylum Arthropoda; class Insecta; order Hemiptera; family Membracidae; genus Stictocephala; species Stictocephala bisonia. The sequence continues at coordinate 12,485 of JAQJVL010006602.1, read as the reverse complement.
ACGGCGGTGACGACCTACCCACACACGTACGGCGGTGACGACCTACCCACACACGTATGGCGGTGACGACCTACCCACACACGTACGGCGGTGACGACTTACCCACACACGTATGGCGGTGACGGCTTACCCACACACGTACGGCGGTGACGACTTAACCCCCCCCCCCCCACGTACGGCGGTGACGACCTACCCACACACGTATGGCAGTAAAGACCTACCCACACACGTTTGGCGGTGACGACCTGCCCACACACGTACGGCGGTGTCGACCTACCCACACACGTATGGCGGTGATGACCTACCCACACACGTACGGCGGTGACGACTTACCCACACACGTATGGCGGTGACGACCTACCCACACACGTACGGCGGTGACGACCTACCCACACACGTACGGCGGTGACGACTTACCCACACACGTACGGTGGTGACGACTTACCCACACACGTTTGGCGGTGACGACCTGCCCACACACGTACGGCGGTGACGACTTGCCCACACACGTACGGCGGTGACGACCTACCCACACACGTATGGCGGTGATGACCTACCCACACACGTACGGCGGTGACGACCTGCCCACACACGTACGGCGGTGACGACCTACCCACACACATTTGGCGGTGACGACCTGCCCACACACGTACGGCGGTGGCGACCTACCCACACACGTATGGCGGTGACGACCTGCCCACTCACGTACGGCGGTGACGACCTACCCACACACGTATGGCGGTGATGACCTACCCACACACGCACGGCCGTGACGACCTACCCACACACGTATGGCGGTGATGACCTACCCACACACGCACGGCCGTGACGACCTACCCACACACATGCGGATGTAATGACCCACCCACGTTTATATTATATACGTGTAAGAGCGAGCTGTATGATCACCATGAAAGTATTTTTGGCTTTCAGACTGTTGTCTGGCAATAGGTTCTGTTCTCGGTCGTCTGCTTCCCGAACTGATAAGCACCGCGGGAAGTCGGCGACCCTAAAGTAGACACAATCTTACGATTTGCGGGCTAAAACATGCTTTAAATGTTAACTGTCGGTTCGTTTTTTATTATTATAATAAGTTATAGCGAACACCGTATTATTGTTGGAGATTTAATCTAGTGGACTATGAGTTGGTATTGAGTTTTCAAATGTCAAAAATTACCTTCAATGTTTCACATATTTACTGTACAAAAATTATAAAAATATTCATCAAATTATGATCCACTAGAGCAGTTCTTCGATTACCCAATAACACTTTAGTGTTGTGATACGATCATTATTACGGACCGAATCTTTGAAATAGAAAACCTCGGTTTTGGCGTTTAGCCTGAAGCGAAACCTCCTTAATGGTTAATTTTAAATAAATCAATACACATCAAGTTATTTAACAATCTAAAAATGTTTTAGTGAATGCAAACCTGTTGACAGTGCTTTACGTTTAAGGTTTTTTTAAACTCAAAATTATTTCACTTTTTATAACCATAGTTATTGCTAATACTGAAACGGAATTACAGTACAAGATTATATTAAGAGAATTATTTAAATAAAAAGAAAAGTAAAACAGGAGGCCTCTGTCGCTTTCATTAGCACCACTCTAATAATTAAATAAGTTGGGTTTTATGTTCTTTTATTTTAATAAACTAGTTCATTCTTATCTTTCATTTCAGAATTATTTTGTATCAGGGTCGGTTTTAGTCCTAAACTTCTTATGAAATAGATAGTGTATTATTATTATTATATATAATCGTAATTTCATCAGTTACTTTTATTAATTATGTGACTAATCTCTATATATAAAAGGCAAAGCCCTCACTCTCTCATCACTAATTCTCCAACTTCCCATGTAGCAATGAATACAAACTCATTGCATGTAGGTAGAGAGCTGAAATATTGTACACCGTTCCTTTAAGTCTTAAATAGGACAACTAAAGTATTTTCATCTTGATAAAATACTCATAAGGGGTAGAAACAGCGCCTAAAAGATTGTTCCATAAGGATAACATGTTGATTTTAGTAAATTAATAACAGCTGTTTTAAAAATAAATAAACATATTTATCTATATTTATAAAAGAAGAAGTGAAAAATTAAGAATCAATGCAGAGCCTTAACCATAATCGGTAGGCTTTTGGAATGTTGATAGTACCTTCATTTTAGGGTCTAGGTATGTGCTAAGAAAGGATCTTGTGACATTTTAATTTGAGGTGGAAAAATCATGACTTTGTAAAAAGTTTACACCTCTCTATAAGAAATACATAGAGGCCGATCTAAAAATCAACGTACAGCGTAAACCGCATATAGTAAATTTTCAATAGCTACTTGAAAATTTTACAGTACCTTCGTTTTAAGGTCTTAGTGCATGCTAAACAAGGATTTTCTTATTCCATCTCTGAGGGGTAGAAACAGCCCCCAAAATTTCATGGAAGCCGATCTAAAAATCAATGTACAGTGTAAACCGTAAAAGATATCTACTTGAAAATGTTCAGTACCTTCGTTTTATGGTCTTAATGCGTGTATATTTCATAACAAGAGTGGAAAGTGGGGTTTTGCATGTTCGAGACCATATGTTTGAAGTGCGAGACTTGTCGAGCACTTCAATTGGTCGAGAACATACAAAACACTTTCACTCAAGTTTGGAACGATACTTTTCAATACACTACGGAATAAAAACAGGTGTTGTTGACTGTGGAAAATTTTCGGTTGTAAACAATGTTACTTTCGGTAGTAAACAATGTTAATTGCTGTTGAAAATATGATGTTTCGCAGGTTGTAAACACATAACGAAAACAGCTAAACTCATATTAGTGTAGTGAAAAGGATTTTTTTAAATTCTATTTCTGAGGGGTAGGCACAGCCTCCCAAACATTCCATTTCCCCCATTAACAATAACATTGTCATTAATTAATTAAGTCGGCACTGGTGGCGCAATGCTGTAACTCAGCTACTTGAGGACAAAGTGTTTGGGATATTGTAGGCGATAGGTTTCATGCTCGGTTCTCTTAATACCGACACGGCGTCCGCTCAATGGTTGTCATCAATATAGACACTACTAGATAAGTCTGGAGTGTCCGTGTTGAATGGTAGTCAAGGTTCGGGTGTAGAGAAGAGAACTAAGTGTCAAACTTGTCAGTTAGCTGAAAATCAGACCAACACTACGCGGTTCGGATTCCACGTAAAACTGTAGGTCTCATAGTTGCCCTGGCTATTGGGCTATTAATAAATAGTCCTTTCTGAGCTAAGTCGAACTCAGATAGTAACAATGACTACACTCGTTCATCTACACTCATCACACTCATTCATGCCTCATATTCGCCCATATCTCAACGATCGGCGTCTTGGAGATGAATAATGAAAATTTAATTTAATAATTGATTTAAAACAGCTGACACATAAAAACATAAACATGACACAAATTTGTTACATACGTGAATAAATACTGTATTATTTTTTATTTGTTGACAAATTATTTTGATTTAAATTGTTTTAAGTGGTCGTAAATAATTCTTGCTGAAGTTGATGTAGTTGAAGTTAACTTGTACATATTAATTACCTGGAAGAGGTTTCATCATTTTCATTTTTTATATGACTCAGATATTCATATAAAAACATTCTTTTTTTCTTGCCTTTCTTCAAGACATAGTTGAAGCTGTGAATATAGTCGTCAATGGCGGGGATGTTCCTCACCGTGTGATCTTGGGGATGGTGCAATGCCTATTTTACTCCCTGTCTTATAGTGTACACGGTTTATCGTCTCGAGCGTTTTAGGTACGGATAGCTATCGTAAATCACGTGTCTAACAACTAGCAGAGGTTAAAACAGCTCACTATGAACCGGCTAGGCCAACAATATTCCAATAAGCCATAATAGATATCCGAAAAGTCCAAACGTGAGACTTGGTACATCTTATGAGCTCAAGGCAGCGGGAGACATTTCCCGCTTCGAGTTTGAAATATGTCATGGTGACAAACTTTTGGCTAAGTATGGAGAGGATGAAAGGAATAAACAACGTCTCTGGTTCAGGGAAAACAATTTAGAAGGCCATTTTAGCGTCTCACTTGCTGTGACATCAACATCTCCTTCACCTATGAGAACATCTCCACCCAGAAGCTCATCTGATCCTATGGACTGTCAAACATCCTGTTCATTCTACACCCATCATACAATTCCTCAAGCTTCTCTGTCAAGCTCTATTATTATGACTGATTTTGATGTGTCTGTTACAATAAAATTCTCTCTTATAAAAAATACGATAGTTCATCTTAGAGGTGATGAAACTGCTGGAAACTTTTCTGATCTACTTTTGAGAATAGGTGATGGTAAATATTCTGAATCTGGAGGAAAGATCAATTTGCCGTCAGAACTAGGAAATGTGGAAATTACTCTAAAGGAATTAATGGGCAGAATATATACTACATTAAGCATGAATAAAACTTTGTAGTGTAGCTTTGTGAAAATGCAATATTGACTCAAAAAAATGAGACAGCTGTAGAAATTAATTATATTTTACTAAACTCTTTCCAAGAAATAAAAGTTGAATACCTATCGAAAGATTCAATTGTACAAGTAGATGATGCTGTACAATTTCCAACTGAATTTCTGCATACATAGGCCCACCAGAATTTCCACAATATAGACTCACTTTAAAAATTGGAAAACCGGTCATGCTTCTCAGAAACCTTTTTCAACCAAAATTATGTAATGGTACAAGTTTACGAGTAGCTGCTCTCCATAAAATGTTATTGAAGTAACTTTATTACTAGCAGTACTAGAGGAGAATTTGTATTTTTTATTCCAAGAATCCAATTAATTCCTACAGACTATCCATTCCAATTCAAAATAGTACTGTTCCTTATTAATTTGTGCTTTGCAATGATTGTTAATAAGTCTCAAAGACAGTCCTTAAAATTTTCAGGCATATATCTCAGAAAAGTTTGCTGTTCCCACAGGCAATTTTAAGTAGCCTTTTCTAGAGTAAGCAGTCCATCAAGTTAAGTTACATTAACACCAAAAGGAAAGAGAAATAACGTAGTTTATAAAGATGTTTTTTTGGTAATTTATGCTTAAAATTCTTAAATGTGCATGTATAATATGATAGTAAATTATTATATTAGAAATTTATAGCTTGAAATAAAAAGTAATAATATTAGTTTGATTTCATTTTGGTGTTATTTTTCTGAATCACTTCTGATTAATGTATTACAGGTTAATTACCTTAAATCTGCCAGTATTCTTGTAAATCCTCTTGGATTACGCGTTTCGGCTTCTATGCCATCATCAGTTCCTTAAATAAATATATTTGATGTTAGGGGGTTTTTTATTGACAAGACCATCAAGAATAAATTTAGAAAATTCTTCGAGTTTATTAAGGATCTGATTATGGCATAAAAGCCGAAACGCGTAACCCAAGAGGATTTACAGGATCACTGGCAGATTTAAGGTAATTAACCTATATAACATCGACGTGTAAAAACATATTATAAAATACTCTTAACAATTTTTATAATTTGAGCTTTTTGTGTAGATGATTACAAAAAGCAAAATAAATAGGCATAGTTTCTGCTTCTCTACAACTTTTTAGCGAAAGTTCATAAACTAAAATGCTTGTATGTTTACAAATACTTAAATTTTGAACTAAGAAAATTATAAATTTCATACATTTTGTATAGAATCTAAAGTTAGCGGGCGAAGCCGCTAGTTTTGTATGTTTTGATGCAACGATAGTTTAGTCTTTAGCAGTTAAGCAAAAATAAATGAAAGTAATACATTGGAAATAGGCTAAGTAATACCATTCGATATTCATACTAATAAAATAGCTAGCAACGTAAATAGTGTGAGTTAGATACTGCAAATAAATGTAATACAGTATTGTGATTTATCGTTATACAGAAGTACATGCCAAGGCCGAGGTGTATCAAGCGCAGCGAGTGTCGGGGTTGGCACGCGAAATGTATAAAAGTTATTTGAAGAATGTTATGGAAGTCCTACCCATATAGACAGAGAACTTACTCCACAGGCAAAGGCCTTGTGACCTTGGTAGCTATATTTGTAATATCTACAAGTACTAGAAAGTTGTTTGCAACATCAGGATTAAAGTTGTTTTGGAAGAATGTAGAGTGGTCCCGTCTCGTCTCCTCCTATATATATCACAGTGGGGTTGACTTGGCATTCGAGAAAATGTAATTTTTAACAAATGATTTGATCGACTTAAATTTTAACACTCTTGCCCTTTGGCCCGCCTATATCATATAGACATAAACGTCCATGATTGTTTGCAGCATAATAGTGGGTGGCCCTCACACTAGAGGAAATGCGAACGCAAGGAACAAAGAATATACCCTTCTACACACCTACACCTCCACATATTTGAGCATCGATTCATGCTCACACACACGAGGAACTGCGAATACAAGGAACAAAGAATATACCCTGATACACGACTAAGCTTACACGTAATCTAGCAACGATTCATGCTCCCGCATATAAGAGACTGCTAATTCGTAGAAAAGAGAATATAAATGTCTACACGCCTGCATCTCCAAGTGTTCCAAGCAAAGATTCGTGCTCACACACACGAGGAACTGCGAAGGCAAGGAACAAAGAATATACCCTGATACATTCTTAAGTCTCCGCGTATTCGAGCGTATCATGCTTCAGCATACAAGGGACTGCTAACCCGTAGAACAGAGAATATAAATTTCTACACGCTTGCATCTCCAAATATTCGAGCATCGATTCATGCTCTCAGAAGAGGAACTAATTGCGTACCCGAGGAACAGAGAATGTAACACTCTACAGCCTGAATCTCTTGCATATTTGAGCATCGATTTATGTTCTCACACTCGAGGAAATGCGAATATGAGGAACAGAGAATATACAGTCTGTATACGGTAGGGTGGCGCACGGACCCGCCAGCTACCTGTGTCTGTCCTTTCCTGCCCCCGGCGCTCGCGGCTGTTTCCATAATGAGTCACCAACTAGCCCCTCTAATAGAATTATTAACTTTTTTTACTTTCTCATAATATCTCAATTTTAATAGAATATTTGTAAAGTACTAACAAAACTAAGAAAAGTGATATAAAACACGATGTGCTTTGATTATAAATAACGAAATGGTCGAAAGTTATTTTTTAGCCGGAATACTGTATGATTTGTTAAATGTTTTATATTTCTCATAATTCCCTAATCTTGATACAATATTATTTTAAGAGTTCTTTGAAAAAAGGTAGAATAATTTAAAACTATGTTATCGCATACTATTTAATCAGCCAAAATATCATTAAATAGGCAACACTACATACTTTACAGTTTATTTGATTAATAAATCAACATTATTTTATATTACTCCCAGTAATCTTCTTCAAGCCAAAGTATTTAGTGTCCAGAAGTTGAGCATTTTCCATTTATCTTCCATGTTGTTTCCGTGTGACACTGAAATAAAACAAAATCGCGCTAAAACCAATATACAATATTTTAAGATTGCAGTTAATTTTTTACCATTCGTTATATTTTATTACTAGTTCTAATGACATTAAAATGTTTTAAAGCATACATTGAAATGTTACAGTACCCGCTATTCATCAATCATCGCAACCTTATTGTCATGACTAATAAAGAAGTAGTAATATCTTATTATACTCTACTTATATTAAAAAAAAACGTTTAAAGTCTCTGTAAATTTGAAGATAATTATTTTGTTTTACTGTATACTATTATCATATTTTTATACCCTTTTTGTAATCATATATATTACGTCCAATAAAATTTTCTAGGTAAATAGATTTTATTTTTTATTTTACCTGATTACTCTAGAGGTGACACTCCCAGATCGTCATCGTCATCGCTGGTATCCCAGTCACTGTCATCCGATTCACCAGGGGCCAGATTAATGACTAGTTCTTGGACACTGACGTCATCAAGTCCTTCGTTTGTCCAGTCTGCCTCGACTTCTTTCTTGACGTGTTCAACGCATTTGCGCCAATCTTCTGAGGTGAAGGAGTTTACAGCTTCCATAAACAAATCCTGAACATCGTTCAATTTAAATGTAGTATTCCTTGCTGCTACATACCGCTTCAAAGTTGACCAAACCAGCTCAATTGGATTGTAATTACAGTGGTACGGTGGCAGTCTGATTACTTTAAACCCACGCTTACAGGCTTCTTTATCTATTACGTAAGATTTTCTTTGTTCCTTATGCAGCTTTACAAGACTGTATAGTTCTGGCTTCCGCATGTCTGGTGAATATGAAATGCCGCGAGTTTTCAGCCATTCCTCCATTTCACACTTTCGTGAGCCAGATGTTGGCGCTTTGTTGGCTACTTGAGAGTGGTAAGGTGCGTTGTCCATTACTATTGTCGAACCAGCTGGAATAGACTTCAGGAGAACCTCAAAAAACCAACCCTCAAAGACTTCGGAATTCATTTCCTCGTGATATTCGACCGTTTTTTTTGACTGGAATATCAGAGGTGGCGACTTGATCCAGCCGTTAAAGCCTCCTGTATGGCAAATTATTAAACGTTTTCCTTTTCCTAAAGGGGCATTTACAGAACACTTTACACTGTCATTTGTCCATCCTGAGTCTTTCGAAGTGTTGGCGTTGATCCATGTTTCATCCAGAAAAATAACTTTTTTATAGTCAATTTCCCGAATTTTTCGCAAATATCGGCACCTAGCAAGAGCAACTGAGGGTTTCTCCATGAGAACTTTTCTATTGTCTAACTTTTTCCATTTAAATCCGATAGTTTTCAAAATTTTTGCCAGTGTTCGTATACAACCATCAAACAAACCCGCTGTTCGTAAACTTACTTTTAACTTTCGGAGGGTAGGGACTTCTCGGCGTCTGTAGTAGCTAAAAACGTGGTTTCTAATTGCAGTTTTCTCAAAATCATCTAGCTGTGTAACTATTGACTTGTATGGTTTTCTTCTTCTTGGGGTAGTAAGCTTAGGGATGGTAGGTCTAGGAGTATTTTGCCTGGATTTATTACTTACAGCTGATTCAGGTATTGGTGATTGATCCGTTTCTTCAAAACTTTGAGGGTTGACACTAGAGTTTCCTTCATTTTCCACTGCTTGTTTTAGTTGCGACTTGATCCGCACCAATGTTCTTCGTGAAATGTTACATGCGGCGACCACTCTTTCAGATACTTTTTTCACATCTAATAATGGACCTTTGTTGTCACGTTCCCGCTCAAAGTAATGTAACACCGATGCAATTATAGTTCTGGCTTGAGAGTTATAAGTAAACCCACGTTTTTCACTTGATGGCGGCATAATCGTGCACAAAAAATTAAAACATTCACTAAACAAAAAAATATCACTTGGAAAAAAATTAAACTATTTAAACAATTAAAAAAATAATAAATAAACCAACTATGTGTAATGTATTCGTTACAAGTTATCCCGGGAAGTATCCACATCTAACTGAAAACTACCCTGGCACCCTGGACAACCATTACTGCTAAGAGTGGTGAATCACCAACCCCTTCGCGGAAAAATATTAGCGCACATATTAGACTACGGTTAGTCATCAACAAGTTCAATGTCCTAACCAGTCTTGTTGTCCCATGTCCCATATCTGCACACTGCACGACTATGGGAGAAGGCAAGAGTACCGTACCTTATTTCAAAGTACTCTTAAAATAATATCGTATCATGATAACGTTGTATGAGAAATGTAAAACATTTAACAAATCATACAGTATTCCGGCTAAAAAATAACTTTCGACCATTTCGTTATTTATAATCAAAGCACATCGTGTTTTATATCACTTTTCTTAGTTTTGTTAGTACTTTACAAATGTTCTATTAAAATTGATATATTATGAGAAAGTAAAAAAAGTTAATAATTCTATTAGAGGGGCTAGTTGGTGACTCATTAAGGAAACAGCCGCGAGTGCCGGGGGGAGGAAAGGACCGACACAGGTAGCTGGCGGGTCCGTGCGCCACCCTACCGTATACAGACTGTAACATTCTACAACCTGAATCTCCACATATTCGAGTTTAAATTCGTGTTCTCACACATGAGCTACAGTCTGTATACGGTAGGGTGGCGCACGGACCCGCCAGCTACCTGTGTCGGTCCTTTCTTCCCCCCGGCGCTCGCGGCTGTTTCCATAATGAGTCACCAACTAGCCCCTCTAATAGAATTATTAACTTTTTTTACTTTCTCATAATATCTCAATTTTAATAGAATATTTGTAAAGTACTAACAAAACTAAGAAAAGTGATATAAAACACGATGTGCTTTGATTATAAATAACGAAATGGTCGAAAGTTATTTTTTAGCCGGAATACTGTATGATTTGTTAAATGTTTTATATTTCTCATAATTCCCTAATCTTGATACAATATTATTTTAAGAGTTCTTTGAAAAAAGGTAGAATAATTAAAAACTATGTTATCGCATACTATTTAATCAGCCAAAATATCATTAAATAGGCAACACTACATACTTTACAGTTTATTTGATTAATAAATCAACATTATTTTATATTACTCCCAGTAATCTTCTTCAAGCCAAAGTATTTAGTGTCCAGAAGTTGAGCATTTTCCATTTATCTTCCATGTTGTTTCCGTGTGACACTGAAATAAAACAAAATCGCGCTAAAACCAATATACAATATTTTAAGATTGCAGTTAATTTTTTACCATTCGTTATATTTTATTACTAGTTCTAATGACATTAAAATGTTTTAAAGCATACATTGAAATGTTACAGTACCCACTATTCATCAATCATCGCAACCTTATTGTCATGACTAATAAAGAAGTAGTAATATCTTATTATACTCTACTTATATTAAAAAAAAACGTTTAAAGTCTCTGTAAATTTGAAGATAATTATTTTGTTTTACTGTATACTATTATCATATTTTTATACCCTTTTTGTAATCATATATATTACGTCCAATAAAATTTTCTAGGTAAATAGATTTTATTTTTTATTTTACCTGATTACTCTAGAGGTGACACTCCCAGATCGTCATCGTCATCGCTGGTATCCCAGTCACTGTCATCCGATTCACCAGGGGCCAGATTAATGACTAGTTCTTGGACACTGACGTCATCAAGTCCTTCGTTTGTCCAGTCTGTTAGTTAATCTGGCCCCTGGTGAATCGGATGACAGTGACTGGGATACCAGCGATGACGATGACGATCTGGGAGTGTCACCTCTAGAGTAATCAGGTAAAATAAAAAATAAAATCTATTTACCTAGAAAATTTTATTGGACGTAATATATATGATTACAAAAAGGGTATAAAAATATGATAATAGTATACAGTAAAACAAAATAATTATCTTCAAATTTACAGAGACTTTAAACGTTTTTTTTTTAATATAAGTAGAGTATAATAAGATATTACTACTTCTTTATTAGTCATGACAATAAGGTTGCGATGATTGATGAATAGCGGGTACTGTAACATTTCAATGTATGCTTTAAAACATTTTAATGTCATTAGAACTAGTAATAAAATATAACGAATGGTAAAAAATTAACTGCAATCTTAAAATATTGTATATTGGTTTTAGCGCGATTTTGTTTTATTTCAGTGTCACACGGAAACAACATGGAAGATAAATGGAAAATGCTCAACTTCTGGACACTAAATACTTTGGCTTGAAGAAGATTACTGGGAGTAATATAAAATAATGTTGATTTATTAATCAAATAAACTGTAAAGTATGTAGTGTTGCCTATTTAATGATATTTTGGCTGATTAAATAGTATGCGATAACATAGTTTAAAATTATTCTACCTTTTTTCAAAGAACTCTTAAAATAATATTGTATCAAGATTAGGGAATTATGAGAAATATAAAACATTTAACAAATCATACAGTATTCCGGCTAAAAAATAACTTTCGACCATTTCGTTATTTATAATCAAAGCACATCGTGTTTTATATCACTTTTCTTAGTTTTGTTAGTACTTTACAAATATTCTATTAAAATTGAGATATTATGAGAAAGTAAAAAAAGTTAATAATTCTATTAGAGGGGCTAGTTGGTGACTCATTATGGAAACAGCCGCGAGCGCCGGGGGGGAGGAAAGGACCGACACAGGTAGCTGGCGGGTCCGTGCGCCACCCTACCGTATACAGACTGTAGTGCGAACTCGAGAAACAGAGAATATAACCTTCTACACGCCTGAGTCTCCGCGTATTCATGCATTGATTCATGCTTCCACACACAAGTGACTGCTAACACGAGCAACAGAGAATAATATATTCTACGTGATTGAATCTCCATGTATTCGAGTCATGCTCTCTGACACGAGGAACTCCGAACATAAATTCTAGGTTCTTTTTGTATTTCCTGCGAGAAGACTCTACGCATCTGCCTGAGGAGTATTTGTTCAATCTTCACATATTTCACACGTTGTGTCCGTTTACTTAACTATTGAATTTCCTGGACAGAAGATTGGTGATGGTCTCTCTCTTGGCCCCTAAAATTATCAGATTCATATTGGATT
>JAQJVL010006601.1:0-28161 GCA_035578905.1 Stictocephala bisonia | reverse complement strand
CTTTTAAAAATTTCGGTATTGGTGGCTCATTTTTATTAAAATTAAACTTACGTCGTTTTGGAGGACGTCCGCCTGGCATCTAAGAAAAAGTTAAAATACACTGAACTGAAGTTATCAATGAACTATTTACAAGGACCATAAATATGCGTTGCGGTGCGTTGAAATTATAATAAAAATGAAATAAAGTTCGAGAATAACTGAATTGTGTATATTAGACATAGGTAAGAAAAATACAATAATATTTGGTTTGTTTACATTTTAACAGATTCAGAAAAACATGTGTTATTTAAAAAAATAAATTAAAATCATAACTCACATGTTGAAATAGTAAATAGTAAACATTAAACAGTGGTATTGACCCACCCGCCTGTCTCCTATATTTTTACTGTGTACTTTTGGAATCGTGAAAACTCATAGAAAATGAGTTTTCTCAAAATTGTCACCAAATCCATTGGATTCCTGAGATAGAAAACGTTTTATAGACAAAGTACGAAGAAAATCGGTAGAGCCGTTTTTGAAATAAAATGACTGGAAATAGGTACATACATACAATTCCTTGCTCGTTTTATAGTATAAGATAACATTTTATTTGGCAATTTCATAACCTACACAAAATTCAAAAGGGCTGATGAGAAAGCGCTTACCTGTTTTCACAGCTGCGGCCTTTGTTTTACTGAAGCTGTAATGTTTAGTTAAGATAACATAAGATGATATATTTATATTGACAATTAGTTTGTGTACACAAATTATAGTATACTTTTTGTAAAATATTCTACCGTTTCCTTACGAAAAATCGGTAAAGTTGAGATTTGTCAAAAACAAGTAATTTTAAAGAATATTGCATCTAATTTAAGTATGAATAAAATACGTTGGAAAGTATAAACCTTACAGAATATTTAACTGTTTTTATATTTGACATTTTGCCTTTCAAATCAAAAACCTCAAAATATTTTTATGAAAATACAATAATTTTATGTCTTTCGTGTACTGTTGAGTTATTCGTTTTTCTGTAGTTGCAATATTACGTTTATAAGACATCAAATGACGTTGTTTAATTCACAATAACTATTACTACAAAAATGTTTATATACTTATATGCTGTATATGCAACAGTTTCCTCACTAAAAGTTGGTTAAGTTGAGCTTTTTGTAAAAAGTGTGATTTTTTGGAATATATCCTCCCATTTAAGCATGATTAAAACAAGTTGGAAACTTAAAACCTTGCAAACTATTTACATTTACCACTCTATTGACCAGCTAACCACTTATGATAATTTTGGGTATACACCCTTCCCCAGTGATAATGTTGGAGGCCCCCTGTGATCAACTTTGGGGTAATCACCCGTTATCATCTTGGGTAGCCCCCATGGTCAACTTGACTAGCGCCCCGTGATCAACTTAGGTAGCCCACTCAATCAACTATCTTGGGTAGCCTGACGTATACAAATTCTAACCCACTTTTAGATAAGCTAGAAACTTGAAATTTGGCACACTTGTGGGTTTTACTGAGTAGCCGATGATTAAATTCCGAAAACTAAAAAAATTTAGTTTTTAACTCTACCAAAAAATCAAACTCGCAGATGGGCATAATGAGCAATGTTTTATGTATGTTTGATAATGACTATGAAAAAATCGTTAAATTCCTATTTTTGTTAGGTTTTCGTATTTTATTGCTTTTTCAGATATTGTAAGAACTTAAAACCTTACACACTGTCTACCTTTACTACTTTGTTACGAAAACTGCTATACAATTTAATTTGTAACTTTTCATAATCTTGAAAAAATCAAAATGGCTGACGTGAAAACGCCAACCTGTTTGCGGAGTTGAAGTTTCACGTTACTGAAGCTGTAATATTTAGTTTGGACAACATATAATGAAATATATAATTTGACAATGAAATAGTGTTCAAAAAATGGCATATACATTTTATGAGGTGTGTACTATAGTTTCCTCAAAAGGTCGGTAAAGTTGAGATTTTGTCGAAAACATGTGATGTTTTTAGTAGTTCCTCCCATTTAAGCATGATTAAAAGAAGCTAGAGCTTTAAAACTCATTCATCTTTTATTTTATTTAAAAAAGTTGCTATTAATTTAGAGTTTGTACTTTTCCCGTGTTTATATTTAGTATTCCACGTGATTAACAGTTTTTGCCTACCATGATTAACTTAGGTAGTCAGCCATGATCAGCTTGGACAGCTCCAGTGATCAACTCAAGAGACCACTATGATCATCTTCGGTAACCCCTCCCCATCCGTGATAAACTTGGGTAGTCTGTTGTGATCAATATGGTTAGCTCACTTTCCCTTAATCGAATTGGATAGCCCACGTGATTAATTTGGGTAGCATCCATGATAAGCTGGGTTATCCTTGATTTATTATGAATTTTGGTAGCTTCCATTATCAACTATAGTACTACCCTTGATTATCATGGGTGGCACTGATGGTAATCTTGGTTAACTCCCGTAATCAACTAGCGTAGCTCCCGTGTTCATCTTAGGTAGGTCCAGTGTGATTAACCTGGCTAGCATCTGTGATCAGTTTGCGTAGCAATCAGCTTGGGTAGCCAATCGTGATCATCTTGTGTTTGAGCCAATCGGTGCAGCAACCAATGGGAAAATTCCGAAAACTAAACATTTTTAATTCCCAAAAATATCAAAATGACGGACGGGAATTTTGAATTGTGTGCAGTTTTACTTGCAGCTTCATTGTGAGCAAACCGTTGGTTGTAGAGCATATCTGACAGCATATTCAGATTTGTAATTACATTTCCTACAATTGTGTGGTATATTCTACCATTTCCTTACAAAAAGTAGGTAAAGTTGAGATCTGTTAAAAACACGTGATTTTATTGAATAGTTCCTCCAATTTAAGTATGAATAGAATAAGTTGGAAAGTATAAACCTTACAGACTATTTAACTGTTGTTATTTTTGGTATTTCACCTTTCAAAACAAACTTTCTTTCATGTACTGTTGAGGTATTTGTTTTTCCGTAGTTGCAATATTTCGTTTAGAAGACATCAAAATGAGGTTGTTTAATTCACAATAACGTTTACTACAAGAATGTTTATATACTTCTATGCTGTATATACAACAGTTTCCTCACAAATAATTTGGTTAAGTTAAGATTTTTGTAAAAAATGCGTTTTTTTCCTACATTCTCCCATTTAAGCATGATTACAACCAGCTGGAAAGTTAAAACCTTGCACACTATTTACGTTTACCTCTCTGTTTACCAGCTAACCACTTATGATTATGTTGGATAGACCCCCCTCGGTGTTCATGTTGGGAGCCCCCTGTGATCAACTTGGGGGTAATCACCCGTTATCATCTTAGGTAGCCCCCATGGTCAGCTTGACTAGCGCTCCGTGATCAACTAAGGTAACCCCCTCGTATGTTAAAGTTTTTTTTTTTTTTTTGCCCAAATAACTAAATTGAACAGAAATAAAGTTATTCAATTTAGTCATTGAAATCTTTTGTTAGTACATTAACGATATTTTGTTAAGCCCAGAACCAAGTTAATTCCTCAAAAAACTTGCAATGATAAAATGACGTCGTGGAGTGGTGTTTAAGCAATTAACAAATAGGTCTGATATGTTTTTTTAGTAAAGGTTTTCCTGAAAGTAACTTTAACCAGACTAGGGGACGGAAAAAAATTATTGGGCCTAGGGGCACCAAAATACTAATTCCGGCCCTGTAACTACCTATTTCAGCATGATTAAAATAGGCTGGACACTTAAATCCTTGTACACTATTTACGTTGACCTCTCCGTTTACCAGCCCCTGTGATCAACTTCGGTGGCATACAGTCATCGACTTACGCAAACCCCGGTGATGACCTTGGTTAGGCTCTGTGATCAAAATTGGCAGACCCCCATGACCAACTTACGTAGCTTCCATGATCCTGTTGGGAACTCCCTGTGATCAACTTGGTTAATCATCCTTGATCATCTTGGGTAGCACCCATCATCGACTTGGGTAAATGGCACTCTTCAAAAAAAGTCGGTAAAGTTGTGTTTTGTTGAAAACATGTGATTTTTTGTAAGAGTTCCTTCTATTTAAGCATGATTAAAAGAAGTTAGAAACTTTCAACCTTACACACTGTTTTAACCTTCACTGTCCCGATAAGAAAAATTCTATACGAGCGATTAGATTTTGTAATGTTTTCTAACACACGCAAATTCAAATGGCTGACGAAAAAACCTGTTTGCATAGTTGACATTTTTATTTTACTGAAGCTGTTATA
Organism: Stictocephala bisonia; assembly: GCA_035578905.1. Lineage (NCBI taxonomy): Eukaryota > Metazoa > Arthropoda > Insecta > Hemiptera > Membracidae > Stictocephala > Stictocephala bisonia. Next base: position 23,918 of record JAQJVL010006601.1, on the reverse strand, counting down.
TTTAATTTGGATATCAAATAATGATATATTCAAACTAACAACTGAATTCTGAATTCTGTCTTACACATTTTTGTAGTATATACTTAGGTTTCCTCACAAAAAGTCGGTAAAGTTGAGTTTTTTGTCAATAAATGTAAATATTTAAATATATCCTTCCATTTAAGCATGCTCGAAACAAGATGGAAACTTAAAACCTTGCACACTATTTGCGTTTACCAGTCTGTTGACCAGCGTCTGTGGTTAACTTCGGTAGTACCCCATCAACAACTTAGGTAGTCTATTATGATCATTTTGGGTAACCCTCCTTGATCATGTTGGGAGCCCCCTGTGATCAACTTGGCTAATCACCCTTTATCGTCTTGGTTAGCACTCATGGTTACCTTGGGTAGCCTCCCATGATCAACTAGGATAGCCGACCATCAACTACTTAGGCCCCACGTGATGATCTTGGATTCCCCCGTGATCTACTTTGGTAACCACTCTTGGTCATCTTGGTAGCCAATGTTGAACTCGGAAAGCCCCTGGCGATCATCTTTGGTAGACGCCCGTTATAATACTGGACATTTTGTATACCTCGATGCTGTATAGATTACACTTATCTCACAAAACGTCGGTAAAGTTGAGTTTTTTGTAACAAGTGTGTGATTTTTTGGAATTTATCTACCCATTTCGGTAGATTGGGTAGATCCCCATGACCAACTTGCGTAGCTCCCGTAATCATGTTGTGAACTCCCTATGATCAACTTGATTAATCATCCGTGATCATATCCGTTATCAACTTTGGTGGCCCCGTGGTGAACTTTGGCAGCCATACTTAATAAAGTTGGGTTAACAACCATTATCACCTTGGGTAGCCCCCAGTGATCAACTTGAGTAGCCTCCCCGTGATCAATTTAAGTAGACACCCGTGATCAACGTAAATGAGTTTAGGCTGAATGTAATATAAATTGTATTGAACTTTTTATATTCAACAAATTTGCCTGAACCGCAAGAGGGTTTGGGAGCGAAGTCTCCAACGAGCGAGGCGAGTCTAATATCTATAAAGCCGCATGTGTAACTCATTCACTCACTCACTCACGTATACAAATTTTAACTCACTTCCAGATGAGCTAGAAACTTGAAATTTGGCACACTTGTATCTTTTACCGTGCAACCAACGGAAAAATTCCGAAAACTAAAAATGTTTAATATTTAATTTCACAAAAAAATTAAAATGACAGACGGGAATTTTGGATTGTGTGCAGAGTTTTACTTGCAGCTTCATTGTGGGGAAACCGTTGGTTGTAGAGCAAATCTAACAGCATATTCAGATTTGTAATTACATTTCCTACAATTGTGTGGTTTATTCTACCATTTCCTTACAAAAAGTAGGTAAAGTTGAGATCTGTCAAAAACACATAATTTTATTGAATAGTTCCTCCCTATTAAATATGAATAGAATAAGTTGGAAAGTATAACCCTTACAGACTATTTAACTGTTGTTATTTTTGATATTTCACATTTCAAAACAAACACAAACTTTCTTTCGTGTACTGTTGAGGTATTTGTTTATCTGTAATTGCAATATTTCGTTAAGAAGACATCATATGACTTGTTTAATTCACAATAACGTTTACTACAAGAATGTTTATATACTTCTATGCTGTATATACAACAGTTTCCTCACAAACAGTTTGTTAAGTTGACCTTATTGTAAAAAATAACTAATAATTAAATAACTATTATAAAAAAAAAAACTCACTCACGTATACAAAACCATATCAGCTGTGTGTTAATTTGTGCGTAACAGTGCATTCTGATATTTTTCCTGAATAATTTTTTTATTTTAATTATATTATCTCGTTTATTCTGTAATAAGTGTTCAAAATGTAGTTTAATTAGGCGTTTCTTTTTCCTTTATTATTTATTTGATTTAAAAGTGTTCTAGAAATTAAATAGTTGTTTACAGAGTTTGTTTACATTTAGCCTAGGTTAGGCTATTTTTCTTACCATGAACGAACTTCCACGTACGTCTAATTCATTTTGTCCGAAAACTGTGACCACTCATTCTTATAACGAACTCACTCAATCGACACAAAACCAATTCAACTCCTACTTCATCTGACTTCCGTACTTCTCCACAAGCATCTGACCAAAGTGATGACGTCCCTTGGCAAGTAGTGTCCCAAAAGAATAAGAGAATGTACTCTAATCCCAATACTGGCAGGGACCAGAAAAAATGTCGACCTAACTCTTCTGACAATTTAGGTAACAAGAGTATAGATATACCAATATCTAATAACTTTACCATTCTGGATGAGGAAGACCCTTTCACCATTGAAGATACGTCTTCTAACGAGGCCAAAAAGGAGCCTAAACCACCCCCAGTTTTTATTCCAGATGTTCAAAATGTACCTAAAATGGTACAAGTTATTGAGTCATTTCTAACCAGAGATGAATACTTTTACAAATGTTTACCCAACAATAAGATAAGGATCACTCCTCTTACATCTGATGTCTACCGTAAATTAGTCAGAAAACTTTCAGAGCTGAATGTTGGCTTCCACACATTTCAATTGAAACAGGAGAGGGCGTTTAGAGTTGTGCTAAAGGGTGTGTACTTCTCTGTAGATGAAAATGATGTCGCTGATGAAATAAGTAAATTGGGTTTCAAAGTGAAAAACGTATCCAATGCTATAAGTACTCGAACAAAACAGCAATTATCAATTTTTTTTTATAAACTTGGAACCTGGACAAAACAACAACGATATTTTCAAAATTCAGTATTTTTTGAATGCAAAGGTAATATTTGAAGCACCTCATTCCAAACGGGAAATTGTGCAATGCAAAAGGTGCCAGCAATATGGTCACAGCAATTTAGCTGTGCCATTCAATCAGCAGGGTGGGAAGCAACTCCACTGCCAGCTAACTCTTGCATGCACAAACCTGACAACTATCCACTGTACATTAGACGTATGATTGTTGAAAAACGTAGGTTACGAAGGATCTGGCAAACTTCAAGGAATGCTAATGACAAAAGCCATTTTAACCGAGCCGCTAGGCAGCTAAAACAAGATCTTTTCCAAATTAAAAATCGGTGGTTTGAGAACTTTACCGAGAATCGAACTGCAACTGCTGACACTGATTACTCTCTTTGGAAATGAATGCAATATTTAAAACATCCAAAACAAACCAATCCTCCAGTTAGAAAAGGAGATGGAAGCTGGGCAAAAAGTGTTGAAGAAAAACTGGCATTGTTTTTGCAGTATTTCCCAAACGTTTTCAAACCTTATCCACACTATCCAGGTGTTGATGAAAGCGAAATTACTGAATACCTGGATTCACCCCTACAATTGGACTTACCAGTTAAATCATTCCGACCTTTAGAAGTAAAGTATGCTATAGATGGCCTTCAACCTCACAAGTCTCCAGGATTCGACCTTGTAAGTGGAGAGGTCTTAAAGAACTTGCCAAGGAAGGGAGTAATTATGCTCACATACATATTCAATGCAATCATAAGACTAGAAGTTTTTCCTGCCCAATGGAAAGTAGCTCAGTTGGTTGTTGTGCCTAAACCAGGAAAACCCTTAACTGAAGTGACTTCATATAGACCTATAAGTCTACTACCGATACCGTCTAAGTTGTTTGAAAAATTGCTACTTCCACGTTTACAGACTGCTACAAATGACATTCGTTTGGTTCCTGAACATCAATTTGGTTTCCAAAGAAATCATTCTACCATTGAACAGGTTCATAGAGTTGTACAAGTTATTCGAAATTCATTGGAAACAAAAAATGCTGTTCTTCCGCATTTCTAGACGTGTCTCAAGCTTTTGACAAGGTGTGGCACACTGGTCTATTGTACAAATTAAAAAAATCACTTCCGCACACTTTTTACAGCGTAATAAAATCTTTTCTTTCAAATAGGTAATTTTAAATCAAGCTTCAAAATTTAAATTCAGATTTGTTACCTATATGTGCTGGCGTCCTCAAGGTAGAGTCCTTGGGCCACTACTTAACATCATTTACATCGTGGATATCCCAGTAAACGACGCCACTACTACCACATCTACTTTTGCTGATGACACAGCAATTTTATCATCACATGAGGACCCCATAGCTGCATCTCAATACTTACAAGACAGTCTTAACCATATTGAAAGGTGGCTGCATAAATGGAGGATCAAGGTGAATGAAACCAAATCTAGCCATATCACCTTTACCCTAAGACATGGACACTCTCCCCCTGTATCACTCAACGACGTCCCTCTACCTCAAGTAGATTCTGTAAAATATTTAGGTATACATCTGGATAAGAGATTAACTTGGAGAACACATACACGTACAGAGGTTAGGTTATGTTTTTTAGCACAAGCAATATTCTTCAATCTAACAACTATTTTCACCCACCCACCCATACATGTACAGTGGTATTGACCCACCCGCCCACCCATGCATGTACAGTGGTATTGTAAGACACCACAAGGTACAAGGTGGCCTAAAAGACTGCAACTAAATTTGAAATCCCAAAAACTGTCATGGCTTCTGAACTAAAAATCAAAACTTAGTAAATTTAACAAAATTCTTCTTTATAAAATGATATTAAAACCTGTCTGGACATATGGTTTGCAACTTTGGGGGAAGAGTAGTGAATCCAATATTGAAATTTTTCAACGTTTTCAGTCGGAATTTAAGAATGATTAATTGGTGCTCCATGGTTCGTTTCAAACAGAACTATACACAATGACCTTCAGATTCTTACAGTGAAAGAGGAGATCAAGCGGATTAGTTCAAAATACCAAGAAAAATTATACCATCATCAAAATTACCTTGCACTTTTTATTTACTTGATAACTCTCATGAGGTCACAAGGTTGGATCGAGCAACGGTATTGAGCCTGCCGTACAAATTTAAATTTTAACTTTGAAACGTTCTCATTCAAAGACTTTTTTTGGTGCACTATTTCTGAATAGTCACCTACTCACATGCTTGTAAATATGCCATATTTTTTACTTATTGTTATGTTGAATTTAACAGATTGTAAAATAAAACAGAGTTATATAATAAAAAGTATACAAATTTTAACTCACTTCCAGATGAGATAGAAAATTGAAATTTGGCACATTTTTAGCTTTTAACATGTAACCAACGGAAAATTTCTGAAAACTAAAAAATTATTAATATTTAATTCCCCAAAATACCAAAATGACAGATGGGAATGTTGAATTGTGTGCAGAGTTTTACTTGCAGCTTCACTGTGGGGAAACCGTTGGTTGTAGAGCATATCTGACAGCATATTCAGATTTGGAATTACATTTCCTACAATTGCATTGAGAAGTATTTTTTAGTATATTTGATATTAACTACGCAAAAATTATTAAATTTAACTTTTTGTTAAAAAAATTTTTTTTGTTAGGTTTTTCGTACTTAATAAACTGTACTACGATAATTTAAGAACTTAAAACCGTACACCCTGTTTGGATTAACTACTTTGTTACCAAAACTGCCTTGAAAATTGATTTTTCACTTTTCATAAAGTAGAAAAAATAAAAATGGCTGACGTGAAACTGCTGACCTTTTTGCAGAGTTAAGGTTGTTGTTATACTGACGCTGTGATATTTAATTTAGATAGAATCTAACGAAATATTCAGATTCAAAATTAAATAGTTTACAAAATATTTCCTTTACATTTTTATGGTATAAACTATATAGTTTCCTCACAAAAAGTCGGTAAAGTTGAGTTTTGGAAAACATGTAGTTTTTTGGAAGGGTTCCTCCAATTTAAGCATGATACTGTGACGTTTTTATACGTCCTAATTTATAAATAATTAATCACTATGTGGGTTTTACAAATAAGCAACACGATATACTAAACAATTACTGAATTTATTGAATATATAAAATTAACTTATTATAATAAAATGGATTATTTCCTTAACTTTAACTATTGTGAAAAGTACAATTTACTATTAGGCCTACTTTTACAGTTAAACTAATTTATATTTACAATCTTAGATGGCATCAATAATTACAACTACTAATTGCAAAGTGACTTTACTAAATTCCTTTCTTTTAATTACAATTCCTAGCTCTATAAAGTGGCTTTCCTAGATTCTCTACTATTATTTACAATTACTAACTATAAAGTGACCCTACTAGCTTCCCTACTACCTACAGTCCAATGCTAACAGTTCACTCACAGTTTCTTCAGTGTCCCTTCAGAAGTCGTCCACAAGTACCGCAATGCTCCTTCGTTGATCCCCACAACGAACCACTCACCGGTAACTTCTCCGTAGACCACTTCTCTATACACGGACACTTCACTCGCACTGTAGAACTGTCTCACTGTCACCGCAAACACCTGGGCTGTAGGCTGTAGATTCACTGACTGACTAACTGACTGACTGACTAGCGCTGGTATCCGGGCCGTATATATCACCTGCAGGTCTCCATCTAGAAGCTTCTTGAATTCCCCTGCGTCCGAAGTTCCATGACAGAGTTGGCTCGTCAACCCAGAAGATTCTAGAAGTCTATTGAAGAGGTAAAGGGGCGTTCATGCGTAAGCCATTGTGCCCCAAAGGTTGTAAACAAGCAGGGCAGGTGGTCAGCGACCCATCCATTACTTCCGCATCACCGGTTCCCAGGATAGAGGCCACTCGGAATGTCACACTGCCCCCTCCTTAAGGCTGATCGTCCCGATCAGCTTCCGCTCCATGGTACGGTGCTAGGCGATCAAGGTGGACCACAAGCATCTTGCCTCTTGGGTGTCTTTGAATCCTGTAGACCACATCGTTGATTCGTGTCACTACCCGATAAGGTCCTTGCCAATCCTGTTGAAATTTCGGGCATCTCCCCTTCTTCCGGATGGGACTGTAGAGCCACACCAGGTCGTTCACCTGGAATCTAGTCGAATTGGCTTGCCGGTCGTAGCGAGCTTTCATTTTGTCACTGGCCATTTTTAGGTGCTGACGAGCGAACTCGTGAGTGTCGTGTAGGTGGTCGACGAGCTCGCAGGCGTAGTCCGTTGCGGGCTGCTTTGCGTCAGGTGGCAGGCCGAACATGAGGTCACTAGGCAGCCGCAGCTCCCTTCCGAAGATCATCCTCGCTGGGGTGAAACCCGTAGTATCGTGGACCGAAGATCTGTACGCCAGGAGGAAAATGGGCACCTTCCGATCCCAATCCCGCTGATTGGTGGACACAACTTTCCTGAGGTGTCCAACGAGTGTCTTTATGTATCTCTCGACCATCCCATCAGATTGCGGATGAAGTGCAGTTGTCCGTGTCTTGTGCACTCCGAGACGCTGAAGCACCTCCTTCATCAACAGGGATCCGAAGTTCGTCCCTTGGTCACTGTGCAGCTCACGTGGCACTCCATACCGACAGATGAATTCGTTCACCAAGCACCCAGCTACTGTTGCGGCTTCTTGATTTGGTATGGCGTATACTTCTGGCCATTTCGTAAAGTAGTCCATGAGAACCAGGAGATATTTATTTCCTGCATCTGACATGGGAAATGGACCGGCGATGTCGATGGCGATCCTCTCGAAGGGTGCCCCAACGTTGTACTGTTGCATTCTGCCTCGACTTCTTGTTTGTGGCCCTCGGCTTCCAGTACAGACATCACATTGGCGGCACCACTTCTCTACATCAGCCCTCAAGTTCAACCAGTAGAACCGCTGACGTAGCTTGTCCACCGTTCTGTTGACACCTAAGTGCCCACCAGATGCTCCATTGTGGATCTCCTCCAGCACTTCCTTTCTTTTACTTCTGGGGAGCACAATCTGTTCAATCTGCTTCCTACCATTAGGGGCCTCCCAGATTCTTATAAGCACTCCGTTCTTAACCTTCATTGAGTCCCACTGTGCCCAGTAGCTCTTATACACATGGTTCCTAGCTGCAATGTCTTCCCAGCTAGGACGAGCCCCCGATTCCTTCTCCCGCAGCAGTGGTCCAACCTCACTATCCTCAAGCTGTTCTTTACGGAGTTCCTCCGGCTCCCATCTACTAGCTGGCTCCAAAGAGACACAACGCACTTCCACGGACGGATTCCTTTCTTCTACCTTGGAGCAGTGCTTACAACCCTCTGGGCAAGGTCGGCGAGACAGGGCGTCGGCATTGGAATGGTTTCTCCCTCGTCGGTGTTCAGAGGTGAAGTTGTATTCTTGAAGACGCTGGGTTGACAGTTGCCCCTTCCCATCAACCCTATTTAATTTTCCCTGCCTCTGCCCCCGAGAGGCTTTACTCGGGCATTTACTTCGGTAATGGCCTAACTCTCCACACCCCCAACAGTGAATCTCCTTCTTCCGGTCCCTCAGGGCATCAAGCACTTTTCTTACGATGTCTTCTATCTTCATAGGTTCTTCTTCCTCTGCGTAGACTCCTCGCAGACGTGCCTGGCCCCGGACGGATTGCTTTACGGCCTCAAACTCTAAGGCTTGCGTCAGGGCCTCGTTTAAAGTGTTAGGCCGGGCCAACTTTACAGCCTGCTGCGTCTCAGCATCCCGCAGCCCATCGAGGAACCTTTCAATGGATAGGCTCTCGTAGACAGCTTCGTCCACTGTGGGATAAGCGCCCCTCACTAATCGTGCGATGTCAGCTTCGAATTCTTGAAGACTCTCATTGGACTTCTGGTGACGACTCCTGAGCTGAGATCTGTAGACCAGTTCCATGTGTTTATGTCCGAACCGCATTTCCAACCGTCTAATCAAATCTTCGTAATTCTGTCGCTCAGCAGGTGGAACGGTTTGCAGTACGCTCAGAGCTTCTCCACGAAGTGAAAGGCACAACATGGACGCCTTCGCTGATGATGGCCAATTGTAGACAGCAGCGGCAGTCTCAAACAAAGTAATAAAATCTTCCCAGGACATCTTTCCGTCAAAGGTTGGCAAACTTGCGTTATTTACGGGTGGACTCACACTGGGCCGAGGTTCCAGGCTGGTCGGTTGCTGTCCACTTCCTGAGATCCCAGGTGGTTCTTTGCAGGTTATTGACTCCTTCCTCCCCTGAACCATTTCTTCTAAAAACCTAATCCTATCACCTAATTGTTTCGAACAGTCATCTAATTGTTTTTTAAATTCGCTCGAACAGTCATCTAATTGTTTTTTAAATTCGTTCGAACTGTCATCTAATTGTTTTTTTAAATTCGTCTTCAACTTTGCAAATTTTATAATTAAATTCTGTAGCTAACTCTTCCTTCAAGGTTTTACAATTACTATTTAATTTTTCGGTTAAGTCATCTTTCACTTCTTTTAAGTCACTATGTAATTTCTCTGCATTTCCTTTTAAGTCACTTTGTAATTCCTCGATATTTCCTTTTAAGTCATTTTGTAATTTATGTAATTTCTCTGCATTTCCTTTTAAGTCATTCTGTAATTTCTCGACATTTCCTTTTAAGTCACTTTGTAATTCCTCTGCATTTCTTTTTAAGTCACTTTGTAATTTCTCGACATTTCTGGTAATCATAGACTTAAGTGAACTAGCTTCAGTTTCAAAAAGGAATGTTTCTGGATCATCCCCTGCTTCTAGCATTGCCTGCTTAAGTCTACTCACTAAAACTGATTTTGTTCCAGTATGATCTAAGTCCCTTTCTTCTAACTCCCGCTTTAAATCAGCCACTTTTAAGTCTATTAACTTAACTCCACTAGATGCCATCGTTCTTTTGCAAAACTACGTCTGAACAATATAGAATTACAGTAAATGAATTCAATAAACAGCTTAACAATAACTATCAATAAATAAAAATTTTAAACGTGTTGCTCAACAAATCTATCCCACTTCTGACACCAGTGTGACGTTTTTATACGTCCTAATTTATAAATAATTAATCACTATGTGGGTTTTACAAATAAGCAACACGATATACTAAACAATTACTGAATTTATTGAATATATAAAATTAACTTATTATAATTAAATGGATTATTTCCTTAACTTTAACTATTGTGAAGAGTACAATTTACTATTAGGCCTACTTTTACAGTTAAACTAATTTATATTTACAATCTTAGATGGCATCAATAATTACAACTACTAATTGCAAAGTGACTTTACTAAATTCCTTTCTTTTAATTACAATTCCTAGCTCTATAAAGTGGCTTTCCTAGATTCTCTACTATTATTTACAATTACTAACTATAAAGTGACCATACTAGCTTCCCTACTACCTACAGTCCAATGCTAACAGTTCACTCACAGTTTCTTCAGTGTCCCTTCAGAAGTCGTCCACAAGTACCGCAATGCTCCTTCGTTGATCCCCACAACGAACCACTCACCGGTAACTTCTCCGTAGACCACTTCTCTATACACGGACACTTCACTCGCACTGTAGAACTGTCTCACTGTCGCCGCAAACACCTGGGCTGTAGGCTGTAGACTCACTGACTGACTAACTGACTGACTGACTAGCGCTGGTATCCGGGCCGTATATATCACCTGCAGGTCTCCATCTAGAAGCTTCTTGAATTCCCCTGCGTCCGAAGTTCCATGACAGAGCTGGCTCGTCAACCCAGAAGATTCTAGAAGTCTATTGAAGAGGTAAAGGGGCGTTCATGCGTAAGCCATTGTGCCCCAAAGGTTGTAAACAAGCAGGGCAGGTGGTCAGCGACCCATCCATTACTTCCGCATCACCGGTTCCCAGGATAGAGGCCACTCGGAATGTCACAATACTAAATCCCATAAGCTAGAAACTTATATCCACACACTATTTACCTTCATTTTTCTTTCAAGAAAAATGCTATACAATTAGATTTTGCATGACTATGGCCTGTTTTCACAGTTGAAGTTTTTATTTTACTGACGCTGTTATATTTACTTTTGATAGAATCAAACGAAGTGTTCAAATGAACAATAATATTTTGTGCAAAAAGTTCTATATACATTTTTATGGTACATACTATAGTTCCTTCAAAAAGTTGGTAAATTTGAATTTTGCCTAAAAGATATAATTTTTTGAAATAATTTATTCCATTTAAATATGATTAAAAGAAGCTACTAATTTTATTCCCTACATAATATTTACCCTCACTTTTCTGTTATAAAAAAATGATATAAAATTTTATTTGGCAATTTCATAACCTAGACAAAATTCAAAATGGTTGACGAGAAAGCGATTACCTGTTTGCACAAAATTGTGGTCTTTGTTTTACTGAAGCTGTAATGTTTAGTTAAGATAAAATAAAATTATATATTTATATTGACAATTAAGTTGTGTACACAAATTTTAACATACTTTTTGTAAAATATTCCACAGTTTCCTTACAAAAAATTGGTAAAGTTGAGATTTGTCAAAAACACGCAATTTTAAAGAATATTGCCTCCCATTTCAGTATGAATAAAATAAGTTAGAACGTATAAACCTTACAGAATATTTAACTACTTTTATATTTGACATTTTGACTTTCAAAATAAACAAAAACTTCAAAATATTTTTATGAAAATGCTGTCTTTCGTGTACTTTTGAGTTATTCGTTTTTCTGTAGTTGCAATATTGCGTTTAGAAGACATCATATGACGTTGTTTAATTCACAATAACGTTTACTACAAGAATTTTTATATACGTATATGCTGTATATGCAACAGTTTCTTCACAAAAAGTTGTTTAAGTTGAGCTATGTACTTAACCAAACCAAATCAAAAAGACCAGCTAACCAATTATGATCATCTTGCGTAGACTCCTCCCCCCATTGATCATGTTGGAGGCCCCTGTGATCAACTTGGGGGTAATCACTCGTTTTCATCTTGGTAGCCCCCAAAGTCACCTTGACTAGCGCCCCGTGATCAACTTAGGTAGCCCCCTCGATCGAATCTTGGGTAGCCCTCGTAAACAAATTGGCTATCTCCACGTAATGAGTTTAGTAGCCCCCAAATATTAACTTATTAGCCACCGTAATTAACTTAGATAGCCAACTGTGATCTACTTATGTAGCCTGAGCTTCCTTGATCATCTTTAGAAGTTACTGTTTTAGTTTGGTATCCCGAGATCATCAGAGATAGCCACTGACTTGTTTTAGTAGGCTTTAACCATTTTGCCTAACCATCCGTGATCATTTGTGAAACCCTTCGGTGGTTTGGGGGCCACCGATGATCAACTGGGGTGGTCATTTGACTACTCTGGTTGCCTTTGATCACTTTATTGAAAATTTAGCTAAGCTGTTAATGGGGATTTGGGGGCGACGCAAAATGGAATAATTTGGATACTATAAAGCAGATTTTGAAATTTAAAACAGAAATACCGTACGTCAATTATAATTTTATCAACATAAAGATACAAACTTCAAATATATGCTTTTATTTTGACAACTTGGTTTTAATGGTTTCAAAATAATTGGAAAGAACTAAACAGTTTTATAAAACGCAGTTTAGCTCTAACTAAACTCTTTTAGGCCAACGAACAACGAGGTTATGTACGAACAACGTTGTAGTTGAAGTAGCTGTGCACAACGGTTTAATACAACCGTTGTAGTTGCAAAGGTTATGGGATTGAGAAATGTGTACCCGACCCTACATTGTGCAACTGGAAGAAGATTGTGTTACGACGCAGAAGCATCGCACATGCCTGAATGGAGTACGGTACGTCTGAGCGTTGTGCTCTTTGTTCCACAAAGCAAGAACCACATCGTACAAAATGGAAATGCTCAACTTGTCTGATGTGGCCTGATAGTCAAGTCACTTCCTGCTAGTCCTATATAGCTACATCACTACCACACACAGGAAGTTTCATAATTTTATCTCATCGACAACTATGTTTATCAACGGTGGAAATGAAGTGCGGTGAAATAAAACTATGACAGTAGAAGTGGATTTGTTGTTTGTTGTGTTGGGCGTTGTCGTTGTTTGGTCAGTTTAGTTCTGTGCTCCGTCCCGTTGTGGCTGTACAACTGCAAAACGACTTAGTTCACACAACCGTTCAGCAGCACAACGGTTTAGTCCTCACAACCGTTGTTAAATGACCGTTTACCTGACGTGTCGTAGTGCATTGCCTGCTCAGGCAGCAACAGTGATGCAAGAGCAGATGACCGCACTCTCCCCATGGCTTGAGAAGTGGAGGATTGCCATAAAGACCGATAAGAGTAATGCCATTTGTGTCAGAAAGAAAAGGCGGATGCCTCGGACTGAGCCGCAGCAGGTGATCCTGGACGGCCAACCCATAGCCTGGAAGCGTACTGTAAAATATCTTGGCGTGACTCTTGATTACAGGCTTAGGTTCAACGAGCACGCATCAAAGAAGTTTACTGAGGCAAAGCAGCTAGTGGGCATGCTCAACCCTCTCATCGGCTGGAAGTCGAAACTGCTAAGCTGATAATTTTCCTGGTGACCGTCAGGTGTTTGCTTGCATCAGGTTTATGATGTATGCTTGCACGACTTGGTGGGCTCTCTGCAGAGGCGGCTCCAGCGTTTTTTTTTTGGTTATTACCCTATTTATATTTTAAACCCTTGTTATAAGTATACAACATTTTCATGTGCAAGTTTTAAGTGATTACTTGAAGCGGTTTAAATATAGTAGCAACACTGCTTGTAGTGTAGTCTAGCAGCAACGTTGTGTCGGCGTCTCATATGTAAGAATGTAAGAATTATTGATAGAAGCTTTATGTCTGGTGAGAACATAGCCGTCAGTGTTAGTGACAGTGAAAGCAGACGGAATTTTCACAACCTAAAACTACTGTAACATGAAGTCATGCTTCTCAGTTATTTGTTATGTTTCGTCCTTCTGTGAATTAGGGAAAGTTTGTAGTGAAGTTTAAAAAATATTCATCGAAGACGAACAATGAACAATAAAATATTTGTGATAATAGTGAGTCTCCCAGTAATTTTAGCGTTGATAAGTCTAACTTAGAAGACACTAATATTCGTAAAAAGCTTAAATTAAAGTAGATTAACCTTCCACATCTAATTAACTGAAACGACCACTTGATCTTAGCGTAAATGCTAATGATGAATCAAAACAACCAAAGCTTAATTTTCCTAGATGAAATATAGGAGGAAATCAACGGTCTTTCCAAATTAAATGGTATGATAAATATTCTTGGATGGAATTATCGAGTATAAATTACGTTATATTTTGTTTCTTCTGCCGACATTACTCTGTCACAGGAAAGGAAACACTCAATTTTGACGGATTTAATGACTGGAAAAATATAAGTAAAATGGCAGGCTCCTTCTATAATAGGCTACATCTTGTTATAAGGGGTCTTTCAAATTCTAAATTTGCAGGGTGGTTAAACATTGGCTGATATCAAATCCAATCTAATGTGTGGATGAATATTTTGATTTGGACCACAAAAGCTTGAATGAGTATCTTTAGGCTATTAGTGAAAACTTCTACTATGGTATGTTTGCATGTTTTGTTTTGTTTTGCACGATGTAGTTAGTTGCATGGTTTTTAATCCTTTATTGTTGAGACTATGTTTCTAGTGCTTGATGAATGTATGCATTTATTTATTGCACGATTTATGTTATTTTATAAGTGTTGTATAACATTGCATGACTTAGCCTATTCTTTGTAAAAATTTAACGACTGAATAAATCGTTTGAATCATTTGTTGAATTGCAAGAACTCAACGCTGAATCTCTAGCTATCAAGATAAAACTTTTTTTGGAATGTATTGGTCGAAAAATTTAATATTATGTAAGCCAGTCTGCGTGTGTAAGCCACCTGTGTAAGTCGGTGCGTCTGTTATGTCGGGAAGATTTAATAGGTTGCAGTCATTAATCAGAGAAATGGCTAATAATACTTGTTCGTATGTGCTTTGCCTGAACATATTTTTAGCTCCATAGCTTTAAAGTAACAGTGTGATATGCTTTTATGTTGTTTAATAATTTAACAAAAGTAAGTATGTGCCTAAAAAAATTCTTAAAACCCACTATTTGCGTTTATAAATTTAAAAAATACCCCCTCTTACTGGGGGGGGGGATATTCCCCCAGTCCCCCGCCGTAGTCATGACACCGTTAAACTGTGCCTACCCAAAAAATAAATCCTGGAGCCACCCCTGGCTCTCTGCAACCTAGCAATTAGGAAAAAGCTTCAAACTGTTCAGAATAAGTCCCTTAGATACATGTCCCGACAACCCTGGTTCGTCCGGAACACAACTATCCACAACGGCCTTCGAGTATCGACGCTGGCTGACTACGCGGTTGCAACGTCTCGGAAGCTCTTCGAGTCTGCTGCTGTATCCGACAAACCAGCCATTGTGGAAATAGTATGAGGGATGAGCCTGACGACTTCCGCCCAAGACCTGCAGCCGTCCTGAATGACGACCCTCCATAGATCACGCACTTGCTCTGTAGCGTAGGCTGAGCAAAGCATATGCAATTGATTAATGAATGCTTGCTTTCTGTTGCAGTTGAAAGAAGAGAGCCAGGGCCCTTACTTCGAATTACGGGATATGTACTAACGCTATGTTTCAGGTATTACTCCCCAGACCTGGTTCCAGGTATTACGCCTGGAAGCTGGATCAGCATGCGGGAGAGCATGGCAGGAGGGCTGGTCTAATCTCCCATAGGGGGGTGAGGCCTGAACCTGAGGCTCTGTAATTCTAGGGCGGAGTGTAAGGTGATTTTAGTGATTAAAAATCCCACACTACTAGCTGGAGCTATATTCTTTTGAATATTTCCCCCACAACTAAAAAATATGTAAATTCGTTAAAATTTGTTTAATTGATTATTGTCTACGGTAAAATAATCCTTTAGAGAAAGTATTACAAATCATGAGAATATGCATGTACTAAAGTATTTATTATTTGCGGATAAGGCCAATTGTACATTAAACATATAGTCTTGACTGTGAACGACAGTTAAAAACATTTTTTTTTAGTAAGAAAACAAGTTTAAACAAACATAATAACAAATTGTATAAATATTTGGACATCGCATATTATACTATAACTAAAATTACCAGCTTACAACTACAACAATGGCAATTAATTAACCGATAAGAATAAACTGTATGCAAAATAATGTACAACAATAACAACATAACAATGACACAACACTATAACAACAATATGAAAAATACAAGACAACAAATAATAAAAAAAAACAACAAATTATTTTTTTTACAATACAGGAAAAATTGAAAGTTATCAAAAAAAATTTAAAAAACAAAAATATGCGGGAAATGTGAAAAATTTTTCTTTTTAAAGATGCTCATTGAAATTGTGAGACTGACCCAAAATTTTTTCAACTCAAAGAGCAAAAAAAAAACGGGAAAAATAAGCCCCTTTAATGCAAAAAAGTAGGACCACAGTCACAGACGAGTTAGGGGTTTTTAAGGGAGTTTCTTAAATGCGGCAAAAATTTTAGCAGAAAAAGGGTTTTTAGTGGGCCGTTTAATTTAGCATCCCCGGGTTTATGCATTGTGTCAGATAGCTGTAATAGGCATACGAGGAAAAATTGGGTTGCTGCCTAAAAAATTTGAATTTAAGGTTTTTGTGAAAGTAAGGGAATACGAAAGGAAATTTCATCTACCCTTTCCCAGGGTCCCGCCCAAAAAATATTTTTTCCCAAAAAAGAAAACCCACGAAGAAAGTTTGTCTCTAAACGTTCCCCTTTAAATTTCTAGAGGCCCCCGGCCCAAGATTTTTCAGCAATGGGGTCATAAGGAAAAAACCCCCAACCCCCCAGGGGGACCGCTTTGGATCTTCTGCAGCTGATAAATTTGTGGGAAATTTGGTGGGAAAACCCAAAACCATTCAACTGTATTCGCCAAACCCGTACTAGCGTTGAGTACAAAATTGTATCCCTCGATTTTGAGACAATTCCTGGGAGGCTCCTATAATAAAGCCGAGGGCATTTTGAACCCACGTTGCAGACAAATTCAAGGTGTATAAATTAATTTGGTTAATTACTTTTTGATTATATAAAATCTTTGTTAGACCTTAACAGAAACCCCGTTCAACACAAAAATATAAAACAGGGTAAAATTTAAAAGAAAAAAGGGCAATTATTTTATATTCGAAAATTTGGGCCTAGAGGGTTTTTATCCCAAAAATATACCATAATCATTATTATTATTTTTGTTTTATATACAAAAATTGCTGTCACTCCCCAGAAAAATTGTTGTTTAACAAAAAAAGTGTATTTAACGGTCCACTGTTTGAGTGGGTCTTTAAAAAAAACCATTTTGGCTTATATAATTTTAGATAATTTTGCTAAATTATCCCAAAAATTTCATATAAAAAAAAAAAAATATATATATTTAAAAGAAAAATCAGTTTTGGGAAAATTTTTTAGATTTCTAAAACCCCGGAAAAAGTTTAAAGCAAAACTCTCTAAAGTTGTCTAATAAAGAAAGTTTTTGTAAATTTGGGGTGATACGAAATTTTTAATCCCCTTGGAAAAAAAAAATAAAAAAATTAAAAGTCAAGCTGGGGTTTTTGATAACGTTTTTTTTTTAAGTAATATTACCTTAGACCTTCTATTTTACCCCTTCTATAGGTTTTAATAAAAGGTTTTTGATAGTCCCAAAAGCTCTTTTAAAATTGGCCCTACGTTTTTAAAAATTTTAAAATTTTATTTTTCTTTTGGGAATGTGTTTTTTTTTTTTTTAAAACCCTTTTGACTTATAATTTTACATGGGGGGAAAAAGATTAAAAAAAATTTTAGTCATGCATAAAAATCCCAAACCCAACTGTTTCCCTTTTTGGGGTCATTGGTAGTCGGGTTTGGGTCTTGTTTGACTGTTTTGGGTAAATTTGGCAGGGGGAAAAAAAGTTTGTTCAAGAAAATTAAAATTTTTTCTGACAGGGGTTTGTTTTTTTTTCACATTGTGAAATTCAATTTTTAAAAGGGAAATTATTAAATTTGTAAAGTGGGGAAAAATTTGTAGTTTTTCATTTTTTAATAAACTTTAGTGACAAAAAAAAACACCCTGGATGAGTTTTGGATAATGAGAAAGAGGATAAAATTATTTATCATGGCCGAAGAGTTGTTGGTTGTTTTTGAATAGAAGAGACCTTCTGGGGTTTTGGATTTCCCTATTGGGAACCCCAAGGATTACCCCCTTTATCATTTTGCCCATTGTTGAGAACTTCCTGCTGCAGAAATTTGGAAAGGTGGGGTTTTTTAAACTTTGTAGTTTTTTTCCCCCATCATTTTATATCGGGGCCCATAGGCTTTGTACTCTTTTTGTTTTTATTGTTTTTTTTAAAACCCAAAGTCAAATCGAGGGTGCGGGGTTTTAACAACAAAAATTTAATTAATAAGCCCCTTGTAAGGTGTTTATTGTATCGGGCCCAACATTAGTTAGTGTTCTGTCGGGCATGGTTGCGAGTGCCGTAAACCAGCTATTTGGGGTCAAAGTGTGGGGGACATTGTAGGGGGGACAGGCCCGATACTTGGTTCTCATAATTCCGACAGGGGGCGTCTTGCTCAAGGGTTTGCTATTGGGAGGGGAAACTACAAGAGAAATCGGGGGTTTCCCATTTTTGGGGTGGATAGTCAGTTTACCCCGGATTTAAATGTTGAGAGAACTGACTTTAAAGGTTTTCAGGTTGTAAAATTAGTTTAAAGATCAGATTTAATTTAATATGGGGTTTTTGTTTCCCCACGAAAAGCTGTAGGCCCCTTAATTCCCCGGGGTAATTGGGTTATAAATGGCCCCTCCCCTGAGCATAAGCCTAATTTTTTGGTAACCAGAATCCCACGGGTCATTCTAACTCACCCTACACTCTATACTTTTTCCCATGTACACTATAACACTCATTCATTCCTCATATTCACCCATATCTCAAACGATCGGGCCCTCTTAAAGATGAATGAATAAAGTTAAATAAAATCTTTTTTTTTCCCGGCCTAAAATTTAAAGGAAACAATTTTTAACCCTGCGTTGTCCTTGTAAGAATAAAAGATTTATGTTTTTTTTAAAACTAGTAGGCCAAACAAATGCGGGTGTTTGGGTTTTGGGCCCTAATTTTTTTTGTAGTTAGTCATTTTAATTTTTTATATATATATTTAAAATTATATATATTTAATTTATTTTATTATATTTTAAAAAGGGACAGTAAATTTTAATGTAAATTGACTTTTTCATGATCTAATTGCTGTTTTGTTTGCAAAATTGAAATTTTTTGGGGGAAAAAATTGGAATAAATTTTTTTTAAAAAATGTATTTTGAAAAAATTTATAAACTGCGTTCTGTTCAAAAAAGATTTTTAAAATAAAACAGGGAGGGCGATTATTTATGGTTGTGGGCCCAACCCAAAATTTCAGATGAGGGAAAATTTTGGGCTATAGGGTTTTTCGCTATTAAAGCTTGTTTTGGGTTTGTTTTGGGTTTAAAAGTGGGTAATCATGTTCATTATTAAATTTTGGTATATTAAATTTTTTATTTATATTAACAATTTAAAAGTCAAAATTGTAAAAAATGACATATCTGTTGATTAATTCATCCCCAAAATTTACCCTGGACAATTTTTTAAAACATTAGGCCCCCTATTTTTTTTTCTAGAGTTAAATTATGGGTTTGGAGAAAAAAATGAATGTGAAAGAAAATGGGTTTGGGGGACATTTCAGGGAGTAATGCATCGAGCTCTCTTGAGGACAGTTTTTATTTGGATGCCGGGAAAACAAAAATGGCCAAAGGGTTTTTACCCTTTTGGTTGTGAAAAGTTGTTTTTAAAATTGGGTTTGGGGGTTGAAACATCTTGCCATATTGATAATTAAATTAGCTGAAGGCTTGTTTTCAATTTGGGGCGAAAATTTCCAATTAATAACAGGTAGATTAAAATCACCCCTTAAAAAAAACTGTGAAATAACTGGGATAATATGCAGCCACAAAACGACATTAAAAAGCAGTTTTGGGTTGGCGCTTTGGGGGTTTTATTCCGGTATAGCAATAAGTAAATTTAGAGCTTTCGTTTTTTTAAAAGGGAAAAATACAAAGACGTTTTTTTGACTCCGTTTGAGGAACACTTAGAAGGGTTTAGGTTTATTTGATACGCGACAAGAATCACTTCCCCCCCGTTTTTTCAGTTGTGTGGCTGTTTTTATCCCTTTTTAAAAAAATAATTTAAAAATTTCCCAAATTTTACTAGTAGATATAGAAACATTTTGATTTGTTTCAGTTAAAATTTAAACAAAACCCCTTTAAAACTGAAGGGAAAAAAAAAGTTTTAAATTTAAGTTTGGGGGTTTTGTCCCTTAAAAGTTTTCATAAAGGGAAAATGAAGATTGACTATGGCGGTTGACATTTTTTTAGTTTTTTTTTATTTTCCCCTATTTTCGGAAGTTCCATTGGGCCCAAAATTTTAATTTTTAAAGGGTTTCTTTCACCCCTACACGAGCCTCCAGGATAGTTTCCTTGAGATATTGACGGTCTTGGGGAAATGTTTTTTTAAAGTGAAGATGTGATTTTGCAAAGGGGGAATCTTTTTTGCGCATGACTATTTGTGAAAATTTTTTGAAAGGGGGTTTGGGGATTTCTTGGATTTGAAAGGGTTAGGTTTTTAAATTTTTTCTAGACGAGTTTTTAGATTATTCCCCAGATGGAAAAAAGTGAAAAGAAGTGCAGTTTTTTTTTGGTAGTTTTAAGTAAATTTTTGTATTTCATCATGAAAATAGGTTTTTTTAAAATTCCCAAAATTTGATGAAGACACCAGGTATGTTTTAAAAAATTTTATTGAAAAGTTCTAGATGTGGGGGGCCGTTTTTTCAGAGCAACCTCGTTTATTTCGAAAAAGGGTTTTTAAGCGTTTTTTTATAAATTTTTTAAAATTTTTTCTTTAAAAAAGGTAAATTCACTCTAAATTGGATAAAAAATTTTTTAAAAGATGAAGTTAGGTTTTAATAATTCCCCGCCCTTTTAAATCTGTCAATATCATCCGATAAGGTTCTAAGGTTTTGGGGCCCAAATTTGGGTTTTGATTGTTCTTTCTTTTTTTTATTTTGTTGATTTAAGAAATTTTTGTTCTTTGTTTTGATTTTTTTTAAATTTGTTTTCAAAATAAAATTTTTTGTTTTAAAATGTAATTATTTATAGGTTTTTTGTAGGGGTATACTCTTGCTTCCATATGGTAGGGAAAAATTTAAAAAAAATTTTTTTTTAAAGAAAAAAACTGTCATGAAAAAATTCTTTGTTTTTTTCGTTTTTGATTTTATTGTTAGTGAATTCTAATAAAAATTAATAAAAAAATTTAAAATTTAAAAAATAACTTTTATGTAGTGAATAGTGAACCCTGAAGATGGAGATTTGTTCCGAAACTGGTAGTTTAAGGAAAAAAACTGAAGGGTTTGGGGGCGGAACAAAAAGGGTAAAGGGTTTACCATTCAATTGTTAAAATTAACCCAAAACAGGATAAAATACCCGGATTGGGTAAACATGAACCCAAAATTTAAAAATTTAATTACTTTCATTTTTAATAGTTTTAAACCATACTTTAATTTTTTTTGAACCGAAATTTTTTTAATTACTGAACTTTAAAAATTCACCCAAATTTTTTTCCCGTCTAGAAAATTCTCAATTTTCTTCACTTCAGTTCCAAAAGTCCCAAACAAAATTCTTATCAAAATTTTGAAGTTGGGTTTTCGGGGCAAGAATATTTTTTTTGTCCCCGTTTGGATGGTCCAACCACAAAATTATGGTCCGCAAAGCTGTCACTTTTCGTCACAACGGAAAAAAAATGACTTTTCGAAGTATGATGCTATTGTGGTAAATTTTTGACGGTGAGATAAATGTAAGGTTAGCAACTTACTACTAAATTTCCCCCCTTCTGTAGGCAGATACGAGGCTTAAAAACCCCCCCCTTACTTTATATTTATGCAACGTCAAATTTCGAAATTTTTAAAACAAATTGCCCAAGTGGTATTCAAATTTTGGTTTTCGATAAACCATTCAAATGTTACCCTTTTAAAAAGATTACTTTTTGGGGGAATTCTTTTAATGTTGTGTAAATTTAAAGGGCCTCCAGCTTGAACGATTACCCAGTAAAATAAAAACAAAAAACTCCTAGCTTCCCCAACCTCCCCGACGTTGGAGCCCCAAGGGATTTTAGCAGTCAAAATAAAAAGGGTGTTTTATTTTGATGTTTACTCTGTTACTTTAGGCCATTACACAAAAATCTTGTTCATTAAAATACTTTTTGAGGATTTGAAAGGAAAATTGATAATCTAAAAATACTGGAAAGTTTGGGAGCCAAAAAAACGGAGTAGTGTTTTTCTTGTGTTAAACGAAGTATTAATTTTCTGGGGGAAATTTATCAAAAACCCCCAAAACTGAAATTATTTGGCGTCTTCCAAATTTTCCGTTTTCTTGGGATCATCGTAAAAATGGAAATAAAGTACTAAGTTTACAATTTTCATGTGCTTTTTTTCATAAATCGGAAAAAAATTGAGAGGATTCAATAGGATTACAATGAAGTCCCTTTCTACAAATCGCCTATTTATTTATGACTGTACATCAGGTAACCCGATTTCTGATTTATTCTGAAAATGATTTTTTTGTCATACCCCCCCAAATTTCAGAACGTCAGCGTCCTTGTAAAGTTTTTTATCTGCTGCTAACAACACCTCAATTACTTTCTTTTGGAAAAAAAAAAAATTTTTCCCAAATTTGTCTAAATTTAATCATAAATTCAATTGGGGATTTTCCATCGCTGAGTTTTTTCATTCCTTTTTTAGTATGGATCTTTTGTCCCTATTATGGGAAATTTTTTTTGATCTTAAAAATCGCCCCTTTTTTGTAAAAACCAAAAACAATAATTTACTTATTTTCTTACTTGATTTCTTGTGGGCTTCATCAGTGACTGGCGAAAAAACCCGCATAGTTGGGGGTCAGAAGGGGCCCTTTTTTCACACATCCCAAACTTGCGGGGCCCCCCCTTTTTAAAAAATTTTTCTTGTGTGTAAAATTTTGGGTTGTTTTTTAAGCCATTGCTTTAAGGGGCATTTGAATTTTATCATTTAGGCCCCTTTCTGAAGGGGGTGGGAAAAGGGAAATTGAAAAAACTGAGTCCAGTTGAAAGGAAACAGTTTTTTAACTTTAGATGTCTGCTGAAAAGGGGTTTTTCCCGGTCGGTTGCCCTGTCGGGTATTGTGAATTTTTGCAAAACAGATCTAGATTTAAATTACTGAAAAATTTTTTTGATTTTGATTAATGATTTGAAAATGTAAAGATTGGTTTTCTTTCATGATTTTCCCCAATTTTTTGAATAGTGGCTTACAATGGGCCTTGGGTTTCCAGCTTTTTGAGATAATACGGAAATTTTTTTTTTCTGTATAAACCCGAAATCTTGGGAAGAACTTGATGGCCCCCCAAAAAGCCCTTCCGTATTCAAAGGTTGTGAATTACAAATTTTTAATATGCAGGTTCTTAGGTAGGGTTTTGGGGAAAAACCCACTAGCCTGCTTTTTAAAAGGAAAATCAATCTTTAGAGCTTTTTAATTGGGGCATGGGGGGTTTTTTCCCCAAATAAGCTTATGATCTAGGTTAAAACCCCAAAAATTTGGGCAGCTTCTTTTTTCCCTTTAAAATCTTTGGTTTTTTGAGGCTAAAAGTTATTTTCTGTGGGGCTTTGCTTATTCAATGCAAGCTTATTTGATGCAAAACCCAAAATTACTGGCCCCCTCCCAGGGCCCCTTCACCCCCGGGCTTGTAAATTCCGGGGGGGGCGTTAGAGTGCTTTTGAAGCTTAAAAATGGTGTCATCTGCAAAAAAGATGGTGGTGATTTTCCCTATAAGACGCTAAGTTTATTCATTAAAAAAATTAAAAAAGAAACGGCCCCCGGATTGATCCTTGGGACGCCCTATACAAATTTTACGTGATTTCAGAAGTTTAAAAATTAACCCGCACAATCTGTTTTCTGTTTGGAAGTAGGCCCTTTTTCATATCCCGGCAGGGGCCCCCGAACGGGCCTACAGTTTAAGTTAAACAAGGAGTAGGCCATGGTTTTACGTTTTCCCAAAAGCCTTTGAGAAGTCACAAAAAAGGGTGGGCAAAACGCCTCTTTA
>JAQJVL010006600.1:0-28161 GCA_035578905.1 Stictocephala bisonia | reverse complement strand
TTTTGGACGATATTTTATATAAATAAAGCTATTTGATTCAAAATAATATCATATTTAATTTTAGTTTGTATATAAGTCTAATTTCTAAGTTCTCACTACCTAGTAAGGCTATTGCAGAGATTAATTGGCTTTATGATGTTATAAATCACAGTTTATTTTACAAAATATTTATTTGGTATTTGTAAATTAATAATTATCATTTTGAGATTATTTAAAGAGAATACTTTCTAAAATTAATATAGTAGAAGCTGGAAATGGTCATATTTGTGAAATTGAGTTTTCTAAGAAATGACAACCATACCAAACCACAATATATATATACGCTGGTCTGAAACAAAGTATTAAAATATATAATATTAATTATTTTGTTTTTACTATGTACTATAACTTATCGAGAGAAAATTGCTTTATAATAACTACTTGATTAGATGATATATGTTTTGTTGTTATATGTACGACAAGAACTATTTACAGTAAAATATTTAATTGACAATATATATAAATAAGTAAAATAAATTCTATATATATTTTCAATTAAATTAATAATTAACTGTAAATAGTTCTTGTCGTACATATAACAACAAAACATATATCGCCTAATCAAGTGGTTATTATAAAGCAATTTTCTCTCGATAAGTTATAGTACATAGTAAAAACGAAAAATTTACATTATATATTTTAATACTTTGTTTGAGGCCAGCGTATTTTGTGTCGTTGATTAAAAATTTTAATACATTTCATAATTCAGGATTAAAAACAAAATTAATTCCTTTAAGAATTGTTTTCTTAGTTGAGTTTTTAGAACGTGTCTACTATATTTAATATTGGATTTTAACTATAGCATTTTCTGACCAATTAAACATTGTAGGCACTTAATGTTTAAAACTATCTACACTATTTAAGGTGTAACATTTATTAAAATCATACGATGAGATATCAATGTTACATTTACATCTTACAGTGCATTGAAAGTACACTTATCTTCGTGTTATATAGCCTATTTCCTATTAAATTGTTTTCACATACAATTTTAATCATAATTTTTTATATCATAGATGTAATAGCGTTTATTACTTAAATTGTTGGTCAATTATCAGTATTGTTTTATTATTCATTAGTAGGCCTACCTATCATCTTCAGGTATAATATTTGGTTCAGTGGAGTTTTAATAGTTAAAAGTTAATTATACGATTATTATACAAAATAAGAAATATTTCCTACTTTTTCCTAATTCTTCTAAATGAAAAAGAAATAAATGTGTAATAATAACAAATTATTTAAAAAGCGATAAAATATGGTAGACGGTATTTTAACTATTAGCTGTTTCATCTACGTGATTGTTGGGTTAGTGGCATGAAAGTAAATAAAACTGAAGGTTGATATAGGTGTAATGTAGTGGCCTTTAATCATCGTGTTCTAATTACAATCTTAAAATATCGAATACACATGAGTTTGTAGTATAATTGAAGTATGGTCTGTAAGCGATCCTATTAATTAGGATACTATCTTTTTTTCAATAAGATACTATTGGTGGAAACAGGGGTTTAACCATTATATTAATAGAATCACAAACAAACATATATAATCACCAAGCGTTACAAGTAAGCAATTGCAATACGTTTTTACTTGCTTATTACTCGTATTTTTCAATTAGGTAATTTTTTTAGACTTTTAAAAAAAACTTTATGCGCGCGCGCGCACACACACACACACACACACACACACACACAAGTAGACAATAAGTGGCAGTTTTAGACCCACTTTGACCCAGTAGTGAATATATAGTTGAAATAGACTCACTTTGACCTTTGGACTTTCAAGATGGCGGCGGTCACGTGACCGGATCCAAGATGGCGGTGCCCATTTCCCGCCAACTTTCCTAACCTCACTTTTCCTAACCTCAAATTCCCATTTCCCGCCAAATTTCCTAACCTCACTTTTCCTAACCTCAAATTCCCAAATTTCCCTCCAAATTCCCACATCATACTATATGAAATTCACTGTTAACCATGTTATACTATATAAAATGCAGTCTTAACCTAACTTTTTCCATGTTATACTATATAAAATTCACTGTTGACCTTGTTATACTATATACAATTCAGTTTTTTGTCCAATATGGCATCTTTTCCCATGTTATACTATATAAAATGCACTTTTTTTGTCCAATATGGCATCTTTTTCCATGTTATACTATATAAAATGAGCTTTTTTTGTCCAATATGGCGTCTTTTTCCATATTATACTATATAAAATGCACTTTTTTGTCCAATATGGCGTCTTTTTCCATGTTATACTATATAAAATGCACTTTTTTTGCCCAATATGGCGTCTTTTTCCATGTTATACTATATAAAATTCACTTTTTTGTCCAATATGGCGTCTTTTTCCATGATAAACTATATAAAATTCACTTTTTTGTCCAATATGGCGTCTTTTTCCATGATAAACTATATAAAATTCACTTTTTTGCCCAATATGGCGTCTTTTTCCATGTTATACTATATAAAATTCACTTTTTTGTCCAATATGGCGTCTGTTTCCATGATAAACTATATAAAATTCACTTTTTTTGTCCAATATGACGTCTTTTTCCATGTTATACTATATAAAATTCACTTTTTTGTCCAATATGGCGTCTTTTTCCATGATAAACTATATAAAATTCACTTTTTTTGTCCAATATGGCGTCTTTTTCCATGATATACTATATAAAATTCACTTTTTTGTCCAATATGGCGTCTTTCCCGCCCAAAACAACTCACACCCCGTGGGAAAATTCCCTCCCCAAAATTCCCTCATCCAATATGGCGGACTATACACTATAATAAATGTAAAAAGATGACAACCGGATCCAAGATGGCGGTCTTTCCCTTCGGGTACTTCCGGCGACCGTCGGCTACCTTCGTACACGTCGTCTGCTGGTCTGGCGCACACTCAAATGCCACGCTCTGATTGGATAGTCCCTTCTTCTCATTTTGAAAAACAGTACTACACAGGATGACGTAATCGGAGTTTCAAGTCTGGACAGGCGCGTGACCCAAATACTACGTTCTGATTGGTTGCCCCCTCCCCCTCCCCCCTCAATCCCTATATAAACGACCAACACGTTCAATCCGTCTCACTTCTGCTCTTGCGCTCGTACTGATCAGACGTGTCTTCACTTTGCTCCTACTCACGTAATTCTTGTAATTTTGGACGTTGTTCTCTGTACGGTATTTCAAAGTAATAATCAATATTTACCACCCTTTGTTTTTCTTCCAATTTAATTTTGTTTAAAAGATGGAATCCTTTTCCATATACGACAACCTCGTCACCATTTCCCGTAGGTTCGATACATCCGATCCTGATCTCCTTACCGTTCTAACGGAACATAAAAACAAAATTATGTCTGAAATAAATAACCACCTAAACAGGCTCGGGGGAGTTAAATGGTATATCGCAGTCCAGATTAAATTTTCCAAAACAATAAACAACGAAGAAATCACAACAACACCCTTCTTTCACGGTAAAACTCGTCCTTTGCTACCTTCCGATTCTCTAGATGTACAATACTCTGAGGCTACAGACAAAATTTTAGAAAGCGTGGCTAAGTGGGTAAGTCAAGGTAGTGGGTGGGTAATAGAAAACGTTTTACGCCTAGATCTGTTCATTGTTAAATATCAACCTTTGTACGCCTCTTCCTATATACCTACCCCAAAAAAAATTTCTCACCCCACTAAAGGAATTAAAAATATTAAGAACGACGACAATAAATGTTTCCTATACTCTGTACTTGCCCAATTGTACCCCGATAAACATAGACGCGTAAGCTATTACAAAAAACTCGAAAACAAATTAAACATGTCCAGAATTGAGTATCCTGTCAAAATTTCCGATCTTGATAAATTTGAAAAATTGAACCCCGCTTTATCTGTAAATGTATTTGGATTTGAAAAAGACGAAATTTATCCCCTAAGAATAACAAAAGAAAAATTTAGAGTTCATCACATCAACTTGTTACTTTTGACTACTGACACTACCTCCCACTACTGTTTAATCACTAACTTATCCCGACTGCTATCTCACTTAACTAAACACGACCCAGCTTCATACTACTGTGACTACTGCCTACACAGATTTTCCTCCCAACTACGACTTACTAACCACTTACCTTTGTGTTCACCACACGGTGCACAAAAGACCAGACTTCCTACTGATGACGAAAAATACATGTCTTTCAAAAATTACACACTAACTCACAAAGTCCCATTCACAATATACTGTGACTTTGAGTCCTTTGTCGTTCCAATCGACACAGCACTGAACGACCCTACTACTTCACACACTACCAACACTGCCCATCACGTCTCCTCTGGCTTTTGTTACGTAATCATTGACAGTAATGGCAAACCAGTAAAACAACCTAAAGTCTATAGCGGCCCCGACGTTGTAGATACTTTTCTAAATTGTTTGATTGATGAGTCTAATGAGCTCTTACCAATTATTAAAAAGAATATTCCTATCAATATGTCTCCACAAGACAAAATTATTTTCCAAAATGCTACCACCTGTCACCTTTGTCAAAAACCTTTACACGGAGACAAAGTGGCCAATCATAATCACCTAACGGGGCAGTTCTTGGGACCCGCCCACAATTCATGCAATCTAAATTATAAAGTTCCCGATCACATTCCAGTCTTTTTCCATGACCTCAGAGGTTATGACTGCCACCACTTGATCCAGGGGTTAGGTAAATTCAAAAAATAAAAACTGTCATGTATCGCTACAACCAGTGAGCGGTACATTTCAGTCACCCTTGAATCTTTACGATTTTTGGACTCGCTCCAATTCCTTAACGCTTCTTTGGACACACTCGTGTCCAACTTAGTTTCTGACGGGGCATCAAAATTCAAAATTTTAGGGCAGTGTATGCCCAACACAGACTTACTACTACGCAAAGGCGTCTTTCCCTACACTTACATGACAGACGAATCAAAATTTAACGATACTGAACTGCCTCCCAAGGAGACATTCTTCAATGACCTGACCAAAACACCTATCACTGACGAAGACTACACACACGCACAGACTGTGTGGTCAACCTTTGGTATGACCACTTTGAAACAATATCACGACCTTTACTTACTCACAGACGTACTATTACTTGCCGACGTGTTTGAACATTTTAGTTCAGTTAAAATTAACAAACTCAAAAAATGGGACATTTTTTGTGTATGTTTATTTTAACAACTTTTCGGAAAAGTAAGGATAGCAATCAACCTTTCGGTTGATTGCTAGACTTACTTTCCTGATGTTTACTAACCTAACTTTTTCTATGTTCATTTTTTTAACCTAACTTTTTCTATGTTCATTGTTTTTAACCTAACTTTTTCTCATATTTCTAGAGAAAACAGAATTTTAGGTAACACTTTTGGTCTTTAGCTATATTAAACCTATCTTACAGTGTAATAATGTTATTTTTAAACATGATTATATGAAGAAATAGTGTTTTTATGGTGGATGGGTAGTTCTCTAGGAGTTTTGTCTGTAGGATGAGTGGTGGGTGTAGGGTGTGTCCTAAGGAATCGTGTGTGCAGAGGTAGGTGGATTGGTCTATTAAGAGTCATGTGTGTTTGGTGATTGAGTGGAATATCACAGGTTTTATGTAATGTTCAAGGGAATAATGTATCAGAGGTGTTGTATGTTGAGTAGGTGGGCGACCAACCAAGAGTCTTATATGTAGAGTGTGTGGTTGGTCTTTTGTGTGTTGAGTAGGTGTGTGGTAAGTCAAGAGTGTTATATGTTACGTAGGTAGGTTGTTCATGTGTGTTGGTGGTCTATCAAAGGTTTTATGTAATGGTTAGGTGGATGATCTATCAGAGTTGTTGTATGTTGAGTAGGTGGGTGGTCAACCAAGAGTCTTATATGTAGAGTTTGTGTTTGGTCTTTTGTGTGTTGTTTTGAGCACAAACTAAGTTTATAAAGAGTCTATTAGATAATTTTAAAGGTTTAGAACAAACATCATTGTTATGACACTGAATTTTAATGCTTTTAGGGAATTATAACATATTTTGTACACAAATAACCCTATTTATTGACATTTTAACTAAATTTTAAGGGGTTTGGAGAGTACTATGTTGGTAGTTCTTCCTTGATTTGAAAAATTTTTCAACACTTTTTTATGTAAAATGACTCTTTTTCTGAAATTTGTATGTATCTTTGATTTTTTTCTTACTTTTGGATGGAATTTACTCTTTTTATAGAAAGTTTTACCATATGTTACTAAGATCACTTCCTGATTCTGTACTATACCATGATCTTTCTCGCAGATTTTATTAATGTTTTTGATTTAACCAGTTTTTTTTCACGGTGAGTATTTAATTCCTCACTACCCTCAAGTAAGCTGAAGGCAAAACTGAAGGGCATTGCCCAATTCCCATGGGACGCGCCCGATAGTGGACTGGTATCCCCCACGGGTATTTTAGTGTAATGAGCCCCAACCTCGCTCACTACGGTGGTAGCCAACCAACAAAATGCTACCTCTCAGTATTATTTAGTTATTGTTTTTTATAATTTTTTTTATTTTTTGTATTTTTTGGGTCCCTCTGTAAGTAAAGACATCACTTTACTTAGAGAAGCCTTTCAATGTGACGTACAGACTTACAAAGGGGTTTTTATTTATAAATTTGTTTTTATTTTTTGATTCTGTTTTTTTACAGTAGGTTTTTGTGTGTTTTTATTCTTTTTTTGTAGGTTACTCTTCCTCACACACTAGACCTACGGATACTGTCCAGCCATAGAGTGTAACATTCAATCATACACGTACCTTACGAGGGCCTGGACTGCGACTCAAGGTCTTACGGGGATTAGCCCAGCCCCAAGTTGCAGGACCGCCTCAGGTCTTACACGTTTTAAAGCTGCCTTAGAGAACAGTCGGGCGATTTTTTATTAAATTTGGGCCGCCCTCACCTCGATGGTACGGTATTCTATAGAAATTCACACAGAGCTGGAGATATCCGTTAATAAATTGTAGTTATGTAAACTCACAAAAGTGTTCATATTATAACAGAATTTACTTTACAGATTGTTTTTTAAAGGTTGACGGTAAAAGAGTTTACTTAAAACTAACTTAACATTACTTACCTGGCGTAGGAGTTACCGTAATCAAGAAGAAGGTCCGCCCAGTACGAGGCTTTTACATTGCACTACGGTCGGGTTGAGCCCGTCCAATGCCGTAAATTGGGTTTCTACGGACATGTTAGTAACCATGGGTTACAATCTCATTCCAGTGAGTTTTAGTTTTTTATTAATGGAATCATGATCGTGTTCTAAAGTTCGTTTTTTACTAATTAAATGGTGTCCGTATGCTAGTGTATCAATTCCATTATCCAAGATGTATCTTTTATCGTCAAAAGGGGAAAGTGATAATTTTGAAATATTTTGTGTGTAAATTTTATGTTTTTCACTACGGATGTTTAGAGTGGATGTTGTTTTTAACGAATGATTTAAAAGACAGTCTTTGTAAATTTCGTGTTTTAATTGTTTTTTTATCGCGACTCGGGGGACACCTTTGGCTACCTTCTTTTCCTCTAGATTAGAATTTAGAACGGAGTAGCATTTCGCTCTCAAGCCAATTATTTCCCTAGCCGGATTTGAGTTTAGTTCGTCTTTAAATTTTCCTAACGCTTTTTTGTTTTCTACACTGTAGCATGGGTGGCTAGGTGGATAGTCGGACGTGTCAAAAAGGTGTAATTCGTTTTTCATATCTGTGTAAACGTCAGGAGTATATACGTTGTAGAATAGTGAGTCTGTGTCAGTCATACAAAGTTTTATGTTTTTCCCATACTTTGCAATTGCCCAGTTGTAGTGAAAGTTGTACATTATTGATTTTGAAATTTCCAATACTGTAAATCCAACATAAATGGGTCTGTTTAGGAAAATTGTTTATTTTTTTAAAGCCAATCCCGCGATATCTTTATTGTATGCGAAAAATGTTTTAAGCCTGGGACTAGCTGTCCATTTGACCAATTGTTTTTCGTTATTTACAAGTTTAAAGTCTATCCTAGATCTTACATTTTCCAAACTCTTTCCATATGTCGCATTATTCATTAATTTAAAAAAATCTTTTTCAAAGTTATTTTTGGCACATTTTCTTTTCTCTGTATTAAAATTAATAAATGGGGCTAACCAGGCAGACTGTTTAAAACTTAGAGCTCTGTGAATTTTGGTCAGTACAAGTCCAAGTTGTAAGTAAAGTTTTAGAGTCTTGTAGTGTACAACGTATTTTGTTTTGTCAGAGAGAGTAGTCAGTAGTTTTTCAGACTGGGGTTGTTTGTAGTCGAGTTCATGAAGCAAGTCCTTACAGTAGGGGGAAAGCATGTCGTATGTCACAATTTTTCGTTCGGGGGCTAGTGGGAAGTCTGAGTGTAAGTCATGTAAGTGGTCAGGGTAGTGTAGGTCAACTTCTAAAATGTAACCGGTGTCAGAGTCGTCGGGTACTTTTGTAATGTCAATGTCTTGCGGGTCGATCCAGTTAAAGCCAGACTCTGGGAGTCTATCGGACATACTGGTCCCGTACAAATTGTTACAATCTAGATAAAGGAGGTAGTTGGTGGGTTTTGAGTTGTCAAAGTTGGGTAAGTAAGGGTTGTTGGCCTGGGCGTACCGGTTGGGTATCATGGAGACACCGCCTCGGATCCCAGACTCGACAAAGAGGTGCTGGTCAATGTCAGTGAGTAGTTCGAGTTTTACTTCTGTCATTTTCAGCATGGAATTCCATGCTAGTCCGGGGGCAGAGTAGACGTTACAGGGGTCAATACCGTAGTAAGTCATACTGGTAGTTCTAAAATGTTCAAACACGTCGGCAAGTAATAGTACGTCTGTGAGTAAGTAAAGGTCGTGATATTGTTTCAAAGTGGTCATACCAAAGGTTGACCACACAGTCTGTGCGTGTGTGTAGTCTTCGTCAGTGATAGGTGTTTTGGTCAGGTCATTGAAGAATGTCTCCTTGGGAGGCAGTTCAGTATCGTTAAATTTTGATTCGTCTGTCATGTAAGTGTAGGGAAAGACGCCTTTGCGTAGTAGTAAGTCTGTGTTGGGCATACACTGCCCTAAAATTTTGAATTTTGATGCCCCGTCAGAAACTAAGTTGGACACGAGTGTGTCCAAAGAAGCGTTAAGGAATTGGAGCGAGTCCAAAAATCGTAAAGATTCAAGGGTGACTGAAATGTACCGCTCACTGGTTGTAGCGATACATGCCAGTTTTTCTTTTTTGAATTTACCTAACCCCTGGATCAAGTGGTGGCAGTCATAACCTCTGAGGTCATGGAAAAAGACTGGAATGTGATCGGGAACTTTATAATTTAGATTGCATGAATTGTGGGCGGGTCCCAAGAACTGCCCCGTTAGGTGATTATGATTGGCCACTTTGTCTCCGTGTAAAGGTTTTTGACAAAGGTGACAGGTGGTAGCATTTTGGAAAATAATTTTGTCTTGTGGAGACATATTGATAGGAATATTCTTTTTAATAATTGGTAAGAGCTCATTAGACTCATCAATCAAACAATTTAGAAAAGTATCTACAACGTCGGGGCCGCTATAGACTTTAGGTTGTTTTACTGGTTTGCCATTACTGTCAATGATTACGTAACAAAAGCCAGAGGAGACGTGATGGGCAGTGTTGGTAGTGTGTGAAGTAGTAGGGTCGTTCAGTGCTGTGTCGATTGGAACGACAAAGGACTCAAAGTCACAGTATATTGTGAATGGGACTTTGTGAGTTAGTGTGTAATTTTTGAAAGACATGTATTTTTCGTCATCAGTAGGAAGTCTGGTCTTTTGTGCACCGTGTGGTGAACACAAAGGTAAGTGGTTAGTAAGTCGTAGTTGGGAGGAAAATCTGTGTAGGCAGTAGTCACAGTAGTATGAAGCTGGGTCGTGTTTAGTTAAGTGAGATAGCAGTCGGGATAAGTTAGTGATTAAACAGTAGTGGGAGGTAGTGTCAGTAGTCAAAAGTAACAAGTTGATGTGATGAACTCTAAATTTTTCTTTTGTTATTCTTAGGGGGTAAATTTCGTCTTTTTCAAAACCAAAGACATTTACAGATAAAGCGGGGTTCAATTTTTCAAATTTATCTAAATCAGTAATTTTGACAGGATACTCAATTCTGGACATGTTTAATTTGTTTTCGAGTTTTTTGTAATAGCTTACTCGTCTATGTTTATCGGGGTACAATTGGGCAAGTACAGAGTATAGGAAACATTTATTGTCGTCGTTCTTAATATTTATAATTCCTTAAGTGGGGTGAGAAATTTTTTTTGGGGTAGGTATATAGGAAGAGGCGTACAAAGGTTGATATTTAACAATGAACAGATCTAGGCGTAAAACGTTTTCTATTACCCACCCACTACCTTGACTTACCCACTTAGCCACGCTTTCTAAAATTTTGTCTGTAGCCTCAGAGTATTGTACATCTAGAGAATCGGAAGGTAGCAAAGGACGAGTTTTACCGTGAAAGAAGGGTGTTGTTGTGATTTCTTCGTTGTTTATTGTTTTGGAAAATTTAATCTGGACTGCGATATACCATTTAACTCCCCCGAGCCTGTTTAGGTGGTTATTTATTTCAGACATAATTTTGTTTTTATGTTCCGTTAGAACGGTAAGGAGATCAGGATCGGATGTATCGAACCTACGGGAAATGGTGACGAGGTTGTCGTATATGGAAAAGGATTCCATCTTTTAAACAAAATTAAATTGGAAGAAAAACAAAGGGTGGTAAATATTGATTATTACTTTGAAATACCGTACAGAGAACAACGTCCAAAATTACAAGAATTACGTGAGTAGGAGCAAAGTGAAGACACGTCTGATCAGTACGAGCGCAAGAGCAGAAGTGAGACGGATTGAATGTGTTGGTCGTTTATATAGGGATTGAGGGGGGAGGGGGAGGGGGCAACCAATCAGAACGTAGTATTTGGGTCACGCGCCTGTCCAGACTTGAAACTCCGATTACGTCATCCTGTGTAGTACTGTTTTTCAAAATGAGAAGAAGGGACTATCCAATCAGAGCGTGGCATTTGAGTGTGCGCCAGACCAGCAGACGACGTGTACGAAGGTAGCCGACGGTCGCCGGAAGTACCCGAAGGGAAAGACCGCCATCTTGGATCCGGTTGTCATCTTTTTACATTTATTATAGTGTATAGTCCGCCATATTGGATGAGGGAATTTTGGGGAGGGAATTTTCCCACGGGGTGTGAGTTGTTTTGGGCGGGAAAGACGCCATATTGGACAAAAAAGTGAATTTTATATAGTATATCATGGAAAAAGACGCCATATTGGACAAAAAAAGTGAATTTTATATAGTTTATCATGGAAAAAGACGCCATATTGGACAAAAAAGTGAATTTTATATAGTATAACATGGAAAAAGACGTCATATTGGACAAAAAAAGTGAATTTTATATAGTTTATCATGGAAAAAGACGCCATATTGGACAAAAAAGTGAATTTTATATAGTATAACATGGAAAAAGACGCCATATTGGGCAAAAAAAGTGAATTTTATATAGTTTATCATGGAAAAAGACGCCATATTGGGCAAAAAAAGTGCATTTTATATAGTTTATCATGGAAAAAGACGCCATATTGGACAAAAAAGTGAATTTTATATAGTATAACATGGAAAAAGACGCCATATTGGACAAAAAAAGTGCATTTTATATAGTATAACATGGAAAAAGATGCCATATTGGACAAAAAAAGTGCATTTTATATAGTATAACATGGGAAAAGATGCCATATTGGACAAAAAACTGAATTTTATATAGTATAACAAGGTCAACAGTGAATTTTATATAGTATAACATGGAAAAAGTTAGGTTAAGACTGTATTTTATATAGTATAACATGGTTAACAGTGAATTTCATATAGTATGATGTAGGAATTTGGAGGGAAATTTGGGAATTTGAGGGAAATTTGAGGTTAGGAAAAGTGAGGTTAGGAAATTTGGCGGGAAATGGGAATTTGAGGTTAGGAAAAGTGAGGTTAGGAAATTTGGCGGGAAATGGGCACCGCCATCTTGGATCCGGTCACGTGACCGCCGCCATCTTGAAAGTCCAAAGGTCAAAGTGAGTCTATTTCAACTATATATTCACTACTGGGTCAAAGTGGGTCTAAAACTGCCACTTATTGTCTACTCACACACACACACACACACACACACACACACATTTATTTATGTATACAGGGTAGGATTGTTTAAGTATAGTAGATTATCTTATATTTAAAGAGAACGGAAAGAGAAGTATAGTACAACGAGGCATTAATAATTCCCCCTGAGGTAAGTTACACAGAGTTACATTTCATGAGTTGCCCTGCGGGACCTCTACCACAATCTCTACTGTCTAGAGTACCTGGCTGCTTTACACACTTCCACTAATCTTTACGGCAAACTGCGTCAGATTTCACTGTGAGGTTAGTATATAGAGTTGCCCTGCGGGACCTCTACCGCAATCTCTGCCTTCGAGAGTACCCAGCTGCTTTACACACTTCCACTACAGTTTAAACCTTACTGCATCAGATATCACTTTGAGATAAGTTATACTGAGTTAACCTGCTGTATCTCTACCGCAATCTCCAACGTCGAGAGTACTCGGCTACTGTATACACTTCCATTACTGTTTCTGTATTACTGCCTCAGAGATTGTGCTGCTTTACAAACTTCCAGTACGGTTTAAGGCTTGCTGTCTCAGATTTCAATGTAACGTTAGTTATATAGAGTTGCCCTGCGGAATCCCTACCGCAATCTCTACCGTTAGAGTAACTGGCAGCTTTCTAAACTTCTAGCACTGTTTACGACTTTCTGTCTCATGTATCACTTTGAGTTTAGTTATATAAAGTTTCCCTGCGGAACCTCTACCACAATCTCTACCACCAGAGTAACTGGCTGCTTTACACACTTCCAATACTGTTCACGGCTCTCATGTATCACTATGAGGTTAGATATATAGAGTTTCGCTGCGGGACCTCAACCAAAATCTTTACCATCAGAATAACTGGCTGCTTTACAAACTTCCAGCACTGTTTACCACTTACTGTCTCATGTATCACTTTGAGTTTAGTTATATAAAGTTTCCCTGCGGAACCTCTACCACAATCTCTACCACCAGAGTAACTGGCTGCTTTACACACTTCCAATACTGTTTACGGCTCTCATGTATCACTATGAGGTTAGATATATAGAGTTTCGCTGCGGGACCTCAACCAAAATCTTTACCATCAGAATAACTGGCTGCTTTACAAACTTCCAGCACTGTTTACCACTTACTGTCTCATGTATTATTATGAGGTTAGTTATATAGAGTTATACTGTAGGACATCTACTGTAATCTCTATTTTTGAGAGTCATTGACTGCTTTACACACTTCCAGTACAATTTGCGGCTTGCTGTCTCATATATCACTATGAGGTTAGTTATTTAGAGTTACTCTTTGGGACCTCTACCAAAATCTCTAACTTCAAGAGACCTGGCTGCTTTATACAATTCCTCTACTGTTTAAGGCTTGCTGTCTCAGATATCACTATGTGGTTGACTATATAGAGTTGCCCTGTGAGACGTCTACTGCAATCTCTATTTTTGAGAGTCATTGGCTGCTTTACACACTTCCAGTACAGTTTGCGGCTTGCTGTCTCATATATCACTATGAGGTTAGTTATTTAGAGTTACTCTTTGGGACCTCTACCGCAATCTCTATTGTCGAGAGCCTCTGTTTGCTTTACACACTTCCAGTACCGTTTAAGGCTTGTTGTCTCAAATATAACTGAGAGGTATGTTATATAAAGTTGACCTGTGGGACCTCTACCGCAATATCTGCCTTCGAGAGTACCCAGCTGCTTTACACACTTCCACTACAGATTACACCTTACTGCCTCAGATATCACTTTGATTTAAGTTATACTGAGTTAACCTGCTATATCTCTACCGCAATCTCTACCGTCGAGAGTAACCGGCTACTGTATACACTTCCATTACTGTTTCTGCATTACTGCCTCAGATATCAATGTGAGTTAAGTTATACTGAGTTACCCTGCTAATTCTCTACCGTAAGCTCTACGGTCAAGATTACCTAGCTACTTTACACACTTCTACTACAGTTTACACCTTACCGCCTCAGATATAAATTTGAGTTAAGTTATACTGAGTTAACCTGCTATATCTCTACCACAATCTCCACCGTCGAGAGTACCCGGCTGCTGTATACACTTCCATTACTTTTTCTGTATTACTGCCTCAGATATCACTATGAGTTAAGTTATACTGAGTTGCCTTGCTATACCTCTACCGAAATCTCCACCGTAGAGAGTACCCGACTGCTTTATACACTTCCATTACTGTTTCCATATTACTGCCTCAGATATCACTGTGAGTTGAGTTATACTAAGTTGCCCAGCTGTATCTCTTCCACAATCTCCACCTTCGAGAGTACCCGGCTGCTTGACACACTTCCCTTTCTGTTTATATCTCACTGTCTCTGATATTCCTGTGTATTAAGTTATAAAGAGTTGCCCTAAGGGTCCTCTACTACAATCACTACTGTCTACAGTACATGACTGTTCTACACACATATATTAATGTTTACATCTCACTGTCTCTGATATTCCTGTGAATTACGTTATAAAGAGTTGCTCTGAGGGTCCTTTACTACAATATCTACTGTCTACAGTACCTGGCTGTCTACACACATCTATTAATGTTTACATCGAACTGTCTCTGATATTCCTGTGAATTACGTTATAAAGAGTTGCTCTGAGGGTCCTCTACTACAATCTCTACTTTCTACAGTACCTGGCTGTTCTACACACATCTATTAGTGTTTACACCTTACTGTCTCAGGGTTTCCATGTCTACAGGGAAATGGTACACCTTGTGCTGGAAGCATCGGAGCAAGCCCCATCCACTGGTTTATTGTGAGGTGTGACTAATTCATGGTTTTGTAAACTCTATCAAATTAAGCTTAAAAAGAGTTCATACATTTGTAAACCTGAACACAATAAGTAATGATGTCAACCAACGATTAAAAAATGAAATTGTTCAGTTCATAAAAGTTATTGACAAAGCACAATTTTATAGGTTCAAAACATGAAGGAAAAACTCACACCCGAGATAAATGGCTGCAGAGTGGTGAAACGGTCTCCCTGGACTGCTGAATCCCACATATGTGCTAGATATAACATGTAGGTCAATTATTGTCCGGATCAACTAATAGTAAAAGTACTATTTTTATAACCAATATTTTTTTAAATGCAAAAATACCATTTTATTATGCCATTATACTTATTCATGTTAATAAACAAAAATTATAGCTTTATCATTATAGAAGGTTTTCTGCAAATTTCTACCAAAGTAGTGACGTAATAGAACTTGTTATATCATCAAATGGTATTATTTAAAAACACCCCCTCTGACGTACATACAGTATGTGTTAATATAAAATATGTGCACAATTGGATACGCAGTCCCTCTGTGGGATGTAGGCACTGCAGAGCAAATACACAATAACACGTAGCATGCACAACAGCTGGCGTGTTTCCAAATACAGTTAGTACTCTGTGTTAGAATTATGAATTTATGTGTTCAATTAGAGAAACACAATGGTTCCTACGTGTTGGCCTTACAATCATTTCACTTATTTCGGTTTTTTTTCCATTTAGTTGATTAAAAACGTAACTTTTACAAAGTGTACCAGGAAATTATCAGGGCGTTAGGATGAAACATGCATGAAATTTGATAAATAAAAAAAAATATATATATATATATATCATTAATTCGTTCTAAATCTTATTTGGTATAACAGTTAATGCCTTAACACTTAAAAGGTTTAACTTATACTTCATGTTACATGATTATTGCATTGCTATACATAATTGTTTGAGTAAATATTATTACTTTAGTAACTAGAAAGCCATAATAAGTGGTTGTAGTAGCCTGTATCAATAATTCATGTCATTGTATATTTTTACATACTGTATCATATCATTTAATAAGTATAGTAAGCTTAAATAAAAGCAAAAGAAGCAATTGATGAAGCTTGCAACATGTACGTTATAACTTGAAGCAATACATTCATTATACACGGTCGAAACAGTTATTATCCCACAACATTGAGTAATTTGCCTCTACTTGTTTTTATGGCTCTGCATTTAGTGTAACTGGACCACTTTATCAAGCACATTGGATTGATACACTCATCATATACGTTCAGTAAACTTAATAAATATCCAGTATATTTTATTGTATAAATTATTTATCCATCCTTTTCATCTTTTTGTGATTCTCTATAGTTTATGGTTTAAAAAAATAGCCTTAAGTTTTTTAGATGGAATCAGATTTACGGAGAAAATATGGAAATTGTACAGATCAAAACGTTATTTATATACCCTAAGAACAACCATTTTCACTCATTTAAAATTTTTGTAGACTCTGTTCCATTGTAATTCCAGCACATAAATCGTCATTATATGATTATAATACGACCATGAATATTAAGAAAATATGATGTAAATATCCAAATACTTTAGGATCTGAATATTTTTAAAACATTTTTATTTACAGTAATAGACAATCTTTCGAATATTAAAAAAGTATTTTAAAGTACGATAAAAACAATATAAAAAATATTTAAGTCCAACAACAGCTTATATTTCAGTTTTGTTTAATTTACAAAGCAATAAAATACTTTCTAAAACCGAAATTCAGACTCTAGTGTACATACATGTTTAATACATTTGAATTTAAGTTAATAATATTGATATTTTTAAACGAAATGGACGATGTAATTGAGCAAATGGTTTTAAAAATATTTATTTAATGTCATGCGTATTTATCTTAACAAATACACGAAGATTACGATTAACACACATGAATCTTCATATATGTGTAGTCTTATACGTAATTTAAAAAAATTGTCTGTTATGATAAATCAAAATTGGTATGGTTTGCTGTTTTATTACTTATTACTTTTTACAGAAGTCAATATTTGTATTTTATTTAAAATAACATGTTTGCAAGCATCACCAACAATAATTAATTTTTAATAAATAACAAACTAGATTTAATATTTTTTTTTAGTATTAATGTATTTTTGAACGTACACCTGCCATACTTTTATATTTGTTTGAAAAAAAAACTTTCGAAAACCATGCCCACTCATAGAATCATATTATATTGTTGTATATAGATGTTTTATTTTAGAAATATTCTTACCTTCATATTTTTATATAACAGTACTTTTTACTTTTTAATATGCATATTCTACACATATTGTGTATGGTATATATAAAAAAATAGTTATTATAAACTCAATAAAACAAAATTATTTAACCACGGAAGAAACTTCACTTTAATATTGGAACAAATATCTAAAGGGTCTGACTCATCCATAAATTGCTTATAACAAAGACCTGTATGTAAGGAAACATAAATGTGAAAAACTCTGTATACATTACGCTTAGAAGCATTTTTCAGATATTTAAAAAATATCTTATCCATTCTAATCCCTATATTGCAAGGTATCCCACAATGTGAATGGCGACTAAAAACTAAAAGATCACATTTTACTAGCTTCCTAGTTAATCTCAATGGAATTTTTACCATAAACTAACTGGGCGATAACTTGGGATATGTTTGATGGTCAAGACAAGTTATATCATAGTTTTCCCTTTAGGTTTTATTATTAATCCACCCATACACATAAAGTAGTATTAAAATTACACATACGCCCATACACGTACGGTAGCACTGACGTAGCCATCCATACACATATTACACGTACGCCCATACACGTACGGTAGCACTGACGCAGCCACCCATACACATATTACACATACGCCCATACACGTACGGTAGCACTGACGTAGCCATCCATACACATATTACACGTACTCTCATACACGTATGGTGGCACTGACGTAGCCACTCATACACATATTACCCGTACGTCCATAAACTTATGGTAGCACTGACGCAGCCACCCATACACATATTACACATACGCTCATACAAGTACGGTGGCACTGACGTAGCCACCCATACACATATTACACGTACGGTGGCACTGATGCAGCCCCCCATACACATATTACAAGTACGCCCATACACGTACGGTGGCATTGACGTAGGCATCCATATACATATTACACGTACACCCATACACGTAGGTGGCAATGACGCAGCCACCCATACACCTATTATGCAGTGTTATGGTGCTATCAAGGAATCCAGAGTTCGAAGTACCTATATAAACATCACTGAATAGTTTAAACAATGACTAATTTAGCCTGTTATAATCAACTATAATAAATTACAGAACAGTTAATCTATTCGCTTAACATGAATTACCCTTTAATGTCATAACATGAGATACATTAGTTGGGGGTTAGTTTACATTGTATGATAAAGCCACAGCGACTGTACCTGTAGGGCTAATAAAATAAAATAAATGGTACTTCAACGATTTTAACATATCCCATTGTAAACAAAATTTAAGTTCTTAAACTGGAATATAAATTTACTTAAAATGGATAAATTAATATGAACTAAAAACGTGTTAGATAAACATTTTTACCCATTCATTATGTTACATGGCTGGTTCAATTTAAGTTTTAAACCTGTTTTTGTTGCTGAAAAAACCAAACAACAAAAATACAATCATAAGAAAATAAAAATAATTTAGATATTCAAAATGATCATAGCAACACCAATTAATAATGTTTCATAAAGAGTAAAATATAGACTTATTTAATAAAATTTAAAAGTCTATATTATAAAATAGATATTTAAAACTTTAAAAAAAGTTTAAAAATATGCTTTAGTCATTAATATCGTGCAGCTTAGGACACACAGCTTTACGTTAAATCCAAACTACATAATTTTCGTATAACTTTCAGCTAACCGTAAAGCCTGACACTCAGTTATCTTCCACACACAACATCTGAATACCACCCAGCATGGACACCCCAGACTTATCTAGTAGTGTGCACATCGATGGCAATCAATGAGCCGACGGCATGTCTGGATCTAGAGGACCTAGCAAAAAACCTATTGATCCAATATCCACATTACTTTTTCCGCAAGTAGCTGAGTTACAGCACCGCCTACATTATAAGGGGCTCTGATTGACCCATACATCCTACATTCTTTCACTGGCCAATTATATCAACTAGTTCAACTTTTAAGTGTCTAAATTGGCCCAAACATACACCCTTCGAGAAATGTAAAAGCATTTGGTA
This sequence comes from Stictocephala bisonia, assembly GCA_035578905.1. Classification (NCBI taxonomy): domain Eukaryota; kingdom Metazoa; phylum Arthropoda; class Insecta; order Hemiptera; family Membracidae; genus Stictocephala; species Stictocephala bisonia. The sequence goes on along the minus strand of JAQJVL010006600.1, from coordinate 8,897 downwards.
TTAAACCATAAGGTGGTAAGGCTACGAAAGAAATGCTTATCCTCGCACCTTAAAAATTATTTTTATTATTATTATTGTTCCTACAGAGGTTAATTTAAACCTTCGATAACCATTCATCTTATCCTTTTCCAAGTTTTTTTAACATCAAATTTGTATTTTATTTCGTAGGTTATTTATTTCCCGATTCCAAATTTTCCCTTTCGTCTTCCATTATTTTATTTCAATTTCCTCTTTTAATACTGATGTTCAGTAAAGAGTGGCGTTTTTCTCATTCAAATAAAACTGTGCAATTCCTTTGATATTAACAAATTGTTTTGGTGTCCTTTGTTTTTATTATTTAAAATGTTAAATTTTTTTATATTTTTACATTCCTCTAATTAAAGTGACAAAATTTTTATAAAATGTTACGTATTGAATCATTTTCTAAAGATTGATTTTTCCTCTTAAGCTTTAACTAGAATCCCAGTGTAATTATTTACATTTCGAAACGTTTGTCTATATTATTATCATTGTGTACTTTTTCTTAGACTCTAAGGTTATTATTATATTTTACTGTATTTTTTATTTTTTTCATGAAAAAGGTCACTTACGTTTATAAAATACTATAGACAAAATGTGTGTCCTTGCAAGATAATTAATTTAAAATGCCTTTATTGTTGTTATTATTATTATTATTTTATGTATTAACATTATTAAGTGGTGTACGGAATTACCTATTTGCCAGTATTGGTCGTCACAATTATTTACATTATACCAATATAATTTTCCTCAAACTCACTGCATGAACTTCCATATATTTTCATCGTGTTGCATTTTAAACGCATAAAAAGTAAGTGGTAAGGATATAATTATTCACGTTATTAAAGTATAAATATATTGTAGGTGGATGAGTGGACCAATAATGACAAATTTGGGTGGGTGAGGCGTTAGTACTAGCAACGCTGTAATCTGATAAGTTTAGGAAGAGTAAAGCTTGGAAGAAGAGCTTGGCATAGAGTCATATTTCACCAGATACTTGTTTACGAAAAACGTAGAGATTTAAGTGGCCCTCCACTTTCGGTGTAGATTCTTAAAGGGCCTAGTTAGCATTAAGGAGAATTACTAGCAATAAATCTGATTTGAAATACTTTTTTAAGAGGGCAATGACAAATAAAAATGAAGTATGTAAATAAATATATACATTAAAATATTATATTTAAAACTTTTAATAATATATCAGTTAATTTCACTTGTATTTGAAATGTAAGGTATTTGTGACATGTTTACACTCTACCAATATGTAAGATTATAACTAATTCAGTTTTTAAGTAATTAAGACAGAGGTAATCCTATTTCATAAGCTTAAGCGGCTGGAGTCATTATTAACAACTCGAGACATGAGAACCAGAGGGTTCTATCTACAGTTTTGTAAATTTTTCAGTAGACCAGTTTAAAGTTTGCTTCCTCTCACAGCCCTAATTTATGGGGTTATTAATTAAAAAATGGGTTATAAATAATCAACAGTTTATAGACATGTAGATGAAAAGTAATTTATTTAATATTATTAAGAGTACAATTTTTTACAAATTTTTTAACATAGTAGAAACCGCAGATAGAACCTTTTGTCTCTGAGTAAAACTTGATTGTTAAAATCCATAAAGTTCTTACAACAGAATTGTAGTTAAGTATTCGACGTCAACTGCCGGCATCCATTTCAACATATATTTGATGTCTTTAACCTTGTCTTTTGGTAAAGGTTTCTTCTCCCTTACATTTTTTGCATCCCAGCGGATCGTTGGAAGAGGCGATTCAGTTTCAGCGGCCCTTGTTGATTTTTTTCCATCTAACAGAAGATGTGTGCTGTTCCAAGGTTCATAAGGATCGTGGCTGGTTTTAAACTGAATTCTAAGCAAGTCTGAATGACGAAACTGAAGCTGGGAAATTTTAGTGTAGGGACAACCGTTATATGCAAGGTTCTTACTTTGAGTTTGATAGTCAAAAAAATCTGTTAATGACATTTGAACCACAGAATAAGGTGATTTTTTATTTGAGGCTAGAATCACTCTTAAAAGTGAGACAGGAGACCAAACCTCGGACAATTTTAAGGACTTCTCAATGTTAGAATGAATATTATCTACCTCCTGTATGCACGAATGTCCTGGAGTCGAATATTTCATTGTTATTTCATCGATATGCTTGTTCTTTGCCAAAAATGAGGCCATTGCATACGAAATTAGAGAGTTTCTATTTTGAGGCACGCAGCTGTCACTCCACAAAATATACTTCTTAACATCAGGAAATACTGAACTTATTTTACCTAGTAATTTTATTACTGCGCTGGCAATATCATTCCCGGAGCGACCACAGAGACCTTCATGCCACATTGCGCAGTAACCTTTTTTATCTTTTGAGCAATGGGCAGTTAGGTTATAGACATTCAGCTTTCGTTTGTAAAAAAAACAGCTCACATTTGCTCTAGGGAGTGCAATAACATTCTGCAAGTCAAAACATACCACAACTTCATTACTTTCACGATCTTTCTTCCTTTCGTTTCGCATGAAGGTTTTGTCAAACAAGTGAGACTCATATTTTGTAACAAGCTTTTCACTTAAACGGTTTTCTTTATTTGACATAATATACTCCTCACATAAATCACATCTATCAGACTTTGGTAAAAGAAAATCTAAGTTGTACTCACTGTTAAAAATTGTCCTGTACATAGATTTTGAAAGGGGTTTAGCATTAGCTTCTTTACAATGGTCAAGGTAGAGATCATACATTCTGCTGATGTTCAAATCAGGGCTGAGATATTCCTTTGCAGTCTTTGCTCTGCAATAGTGAGATTCCACTCTTGGAAAAGACTCAATGTGCTTTCTAATAACATCTTTATCAGCTTTTGGTTTTCTATCTTTTGTTTGTTTTCCCCTGTCATCAGATTTTGGTACTTCAGTTAGTTTATCCTTATTGTTATGTATATTGTAAATGGTCTTCTGGCTTACTAAAATAGTTTGGAGGAAAAACTGTTTGCACACTCTGATCTTTTTGTTGTTCAAATGGAAAAAATATGAAAACGCATTCTTTTTTTGTGGATTATTTTTATCCTTTGTCCTTATTGAAATTTTGCACTCCGTATTTTTTAGAATGAAATGTTTTTTTTCATTTTCACCTATTGCATAGTAGCTCAGCATAATGGATTCCCTGTCATCTTTACTTATTTCATCACAACATTTGAACTTACATCTACAATCCGAATGTTTAAGTTTCTTAGCTGGAATATTCTTACCAGATGTACTGGTGTATGACTTTCCCTGTTGACGGTTTTCCTTTCTTATGTTTTTTTTCCACTTCTTTGGATTTCGTTGCCTTTTTCTTGGTTTTTTCTTTTCTTTCATAGGAGTTATTTCCTCAGGTTGTTCAGTTTCTGTGTCACTGTAGGCAACCAAAGACAGATTCTGCTGTTGGCTTGAGTCCGCATCCGGAGTGTGGGTGTTACTTATAGTGATGCTGTTTCCACTGTCTGGCATTAACACTGGTAATGGAGTTCCGTTTTCAACTTCTAGATTGTCATTTTCTTCGGTCTCACAGACATCATCGGGGTCATCGATCTCAAACAACCTATAAACAAATGTTTAGTTATAATAACCCAAACTTAATTTATTTATTGAACATTCAAATGAATACACGATTTGATAAAATTGTCCTAAAACATGAAAATATTTTTTTAAGTAGGCCTACCTCCAGAGTTTTAATAGTGACTGAATTAATTTAATTTTCTGGAAGCTAGACACACGGTCGAGTCGGCGCACGGCCTAATCTGGGAACTATAAGGCAGGCCCTTCGGTAACCTAGCCTAAACGCCGCAGAGTGCCGTTTAGCATAAGGCTTGGCCGTATGGTTTGGACCATGTGTCTTGCTTCCTTATGCTTCACAACGGCAAAAAATTTCCTTAACTCGAGCTTCCGGCTTCATCCTGGTCTATTTTGGCCTTTATTCCTGCTCAGCTTAGCCGACGGTATTGCCTTTCTTCCGCTTCACCTCGAAATTTATTTATGTTTTAGTCCTTGTAGACCAAAGAGCTAAGCCAATAAATTATAGTTTATATGTAAATTAGAGTTAATTTAATCACAATTTAAGCTAGGCTACATGTAAACATTGTAGTTAGGCTAACCAATGAAAACTTTATGCAGAAAAACTTAGTGTAATCCGTGTTTCGTATAAAATATACAAATTATTGATAATTTATTTAAGTAATTTTTATATTTAATTAGTCAAAGCCAAACAAATTTACATGGCCATAACAATACTGTTCAATTATACCAATATTCTTACCTTTTACAAAGTTTTCGCCGCTTTGGAGAAGGAGTGAATTCATCTTCACTGTCGTCATCATTTCTTACCGGTACGTATTCTTCATCAGAACTGTCATTATTTTCTGATGATATACTACCATCAGACATTTCCTCAATCATCTTATTTATGGTATAATCATCCATTTAGATTGCTTGTAAGATACACAGTGCTACAACATTAAACTTATTACCAAAACATAACCTCAATAGTGGCAACAACAAAACTTTAACAGCTGATGCTGCAGATAGAACTGTCTGGTTCTCAGGTTTGCCAACTTTTGCAGATAGAACTATATTTCCCTGCTCATAACTCATAAACTATTTAGTGTATCGTTATGCAAATATTATATATTTAAAGAAATAAGCTTTAGGTGTTTAATACTGCAAAAAAATGAAAATTACAAAAAATTGCAGATGGAACCCTCTGGTTCTCACGTCTCGAACTAGTTCTTCCGGTGTCAACCGCGTCAAAGGACTATTTACAATATATACAGTTCCAGACGTTTCGCCCATGCTACGATGTGGCATCCTCAGTGGTTAAGCTGAGACTGAAGGTTAGCAGTGGCTCTGCCCAATATATGGCGATGGCGCAGCTGTCATGTGTCACGTAGGCCAACTGACCCGAGTCTGAGGTCACGTACGCACTTCTGCGTAAGCTATGATATTTTTAACTTCTTAAGAACTGGTCCCCATGTTCTTGGCAACTTCATTCTATCTTCTTTGTTAAAATTGTCCCCTCTTTTGTATATTTCAATCGCTTCCCTAACTCTTCTCGGATAATAAAACGGGATTTTGGCCAATACTTTGGTCTTGTCAAATAAAATTCCATGTTTAGTAAGGGCACTATGTTCTGCTACTGCTGACTTATCGACATCTTTGTTCTTAGTATGTCTTATATGCTCTTGTTATATCCATTACGATTTAATGCCATATATTGGGCAGAGCGACTGCTAACCTTCAGTCTCAGCCTAACCACTGAGGATGCCACATCGTAGCATGGGCGAAACGTCTGGAACTGTATATATTGTAAATAGTCCTTTGACGCGGTTGACACTGGAAGAACTAGTTGTTAATAAAGACAGAGGTAAATTACATTAATCTTGTTAAACATTTGTTGTAATAAACAATATATAGAAATAATCATATCAATGTTCACTTTTATAAATCAATTAGTGTTGCGGCGCGTGGTTCGCATCAAAGTTTTGGAATACAAAATGACACTAAAACCTGTGAACTATAAATGAACCACTGTGTGGAATGAAAGCTCAAATTGTAAATGTATTTCTTATTTTGATTCATTAAATAATTCTTTAAGTAAATGATTCTTTAATTATTCTTGAAATATGTACAGCTGATGAACAGTATTTCAGAAATAAATACAATAAGTAACATGGAAGTAAATAAATACAAACATATGTGGCTAAGTATCTTGTACACTATTGTTTATTAAAAAGTGATTACTAATTGACTTAATGAAATTAAACATTACAAAATTAATTGGTATAAAAAAATACTAATGTATTATAATTAATATTAAAACAATACGTACTGAATATCGTCCTCCTTGAAAACGTGCTTTCAACTATTTAAATGAAATACAAAATATTTAATATTGAAACTTGTTATCAATTTAAAATCATACTAGAACAAATTAAACATGGCTACTCTTATGAAAACACATATCTGGTTCACTTGATGCTGTATGCTCTATGGGGAGGATGCACACAGCTTGTTGGTGGCCCTTTTGATGATGCCTGTTGCCGTCTTGACTGTAGCAACCCTGACCTTGTTGTCGGCTCCTGGATGGACATCAGTAACCCTCACCGTGACCCACTTGAGAGTTGGCTTTAATGACCAGTTGATCAATTTGTAGACTGATGGCATTAGAATTCCACTTCGGACGCTGCTGCATAGTTGATAGATACTCCTTGGAGCAGCGGACCAGAAATGTGTTATTCGTTGTGATCGCTGCCAGTTGGAGCTGTTCTGTGAGATTCGGTTCAGGGATGGCAGTTATATTGCATCTCCAATAAGAAAGTGACCAGGTGTTAGGGATGCAAAGACACTGAGGTCAATGAATAGGGGAGTGAGGGTGTGAGAGTTTAAGCAAGCCTCGATCATAGATACTGTTGTACATAGTTCTTCAATTGTTATTTGGATTGTCAACTACACGTTTTAAGTAGTATGTCAATGATCGACCATCGGCTTCCCACAGCCCACCAAAATTAGGACAGTTCCGACTTGTAATCTCGAAAAATATTGTGTCATCTGAAAACTGAAGGATATTTTCTTGTGACAAATGGAGGACATATTCCGATAACTGTTATAAATATACAATAAAAGCTGTTAAATGTTTTGTCCCGTGAAAATATAAAAACCTGGATAGTGATATTTACTATTGAAGCTATGAACTGTGAAACTAGCAATCATGGAAGTTTTTACTAAGGCACTAAATGCCCTCAATGGGTTTCTTTTTTTTTTAATTTCAAATAAAATTTTTTTAAGTTATAAACTATGAAAATACTGTTCAATGTAACATTACAATTTGTTATCTAAATGAATTCTGCCAAAATATGACACTTTCACTGACAAAGTCATTTACTTACAGTACAAGAAATTGTTCACCAATGAAACTATTCAAGTAAGATGAGGGAGACAAAGTTAGTTGGACATTTGCCATCATTACGTGAAAAATAACAATCACGGCGTTTAGATTTGGTAAAACCCAACCTTTTTCAAGTGCTAAAAACTAAATTACATCTACACAAACATGTTATAAAACTACGTTCTTAAACTAATAAACTTATCTACTTTAATAATTATCTACATTTTAACCTAGATCCTAGAATGGAGTATAACAAAATGAACTTCTCGAACAAATCGAAACGTCGTGATTGTTATTTTTCACGTAATGATGGCAAATGTCCAACTACCTTTGTCTCCCTCATCTGATACTCCATCATTAACAAATTTCAAAAACAAAGTATTCAAGTAAATTAAATTAAGACTATTTCGAATGTTTAGGAAAATAAAAAGAATAATAAAAAATAGGTGCTATTATAACAATAAGAGTCGTTGGTTTCTAAGTTATAAAGTATTTTTCAAATAGAATATACTGTATATCAAAATATTAGATATTAATTGCTATGATTTGATTTATAACTTTTACATATATTTTTAAAAGTATTTCAACTATAAGTAAGCATGAAAACTAAAATAACCAGTACATAAATACAAAACAAAATTTAATTAAGTGATCTAAAACAACATCAAACATTTTATTTATTACAATGACTATCCACTTCCCTTGAGAAACTTATACAACTCAACTTATATATAGATAGTAAGCTACATTTAAGATAAAATTACTTTTCATTAGGGTTTATATTAGGTGTTGAGATTTTAAAACTAATTATATATTTTCCCCCTTACAGTTATAAAACAGTTAACCTAAATTTTAGATTTTTACGGTATATTTATTATTGATTAATAATGTTTTTTATTATCTTTACGTAATTGGTCATATTTTTAAATAGTTTTTGAATTAGCATATTATCATTATTGGCAATAAAAACACCGAAGTGGTATATTTATAATGTTAGCTGTTATGATACATGAAAAGTAAAATCTAAAATAGAATAAACATGTATTTATTTGTACAAACAATATCAGTATATACTTTATATAATGAATTAAGATGGCTTTGAGCTATTTAAATTTTAAGTGATACGTGACTATTTTAAATTGTATAGTTCTACTAAATTTACAATGTGTGTGTTATTTCACTAACGAAAAGGTAAAATAAATAAATTCCTAATAATTCTAAACTAATCTTGACTCATTCAAAAAATAAAATACAAAAACAAACCATATTTATAAAAATTGTAAATATGAAATTTTCTACTGTATTTAAAAAAACATTATCTATCTACCAACATATTTGACGAAACAATCTTTTTTCTGCAAAGGTTAAATAACCAAGAAAATAAACAAACAATTGTGGTAGCAGAGTCAGAGGTAAACGATTCGGCTAAAATCAACACAACCACCGAGCGGCCAGATGAGCAAACCAAACACTCGGGTCGGCAAAATGGAAGTCTGACTAAAATAAAAATGTTTATTTAACATGGTTAGTTCCATTTGTTCACTACAAAGTAAAATAGTGCTTTTTTGAATTTATTCTGAAAAAAATATTTTTTTTAGTTATAAACTATGCAAATACTGTTAAATGTAACATTAAAATTTGTTTAACTACAATGACATAATTTGCAGGTAATAAATGTTTTAAATGTTTACTTAAGGGAAAAGATAAATAATAATAAAACACATTTAACTGAAAATTTATGAAAATAAATTATATTTACCTATAAACTATTTAGTAAAAAAATCTTTAAATATATACATTATAAGGATTGTTTTTACTTTTAGAGTAAATGCGCCTTCAAACTGTTCAAAGCAATGTCAATAATATATGTTTACTCCTATTTTATTTGATTACTTAACTTCGCCTGGTAAAATAAGACAAACTTTAACTTTTTACTATGACCTTGTAAAGAGACTTTACGGGTA
>JAQJVL010006599.1:0-28169 GCA_035578905.1 Stictocephala bisonia | reverse complement strand
TATAAAAGGGGAAGGTTTTGTTGAATTTAGGTAAAAAAAATGTGTAAAGATAAATGGCAGGAACGTGTTAGAAGAAAAATTTGGAAAACAATGAAAAGAAGATGATGTGACTGGGAGGGCTGAGGGGAGAGGAAAGGAATTCCGGTCATGGTGTGCCTGGACAGCACTGGGATACAATCTCTCTCTTTACCCCCAGATAGGCAGATTGTGAATGTTACTGACCATTTACCTGAAAATGCACTAAAGAAATGCAAAAAAGTATCGAGACAGAAAAACTTACAACTTAAGCACTAAAAAATTTGTTGATAATACACAATTTTTCTTCAATTTGCTTGAACTGACTCACATTGTTGAAAAATAACCTTTTATATCAAGTTGAACATCCTAAGCACGCATCGTGAATGGTAGCCAAGGCTCTGGATTAGCTAGTATTGGAATATTTATACCTAGGTATTTTAGTTTTCTTAGAGAGAAAAATTTTTAAATCCTTTCTCAGTAAGTATAAGCCTAAAGAATATCTGTGCCAATGCAACGATGGGATATAATCTCTCTTATAAACTTATATAAGCCTTATAGTTTTTTGGGGGACTGTATGATCGGTTGGTTTCAGTCCAATGGTTATTTGGGTTTTTTTATATGAGACAATAGGAGAAGAGCACCACAGTTTGCGCTATTTGTCGACAAGGTCTGAAAGACGATTGGCTCAAAATATTACATGTGACAGTATCACAATTATCCCTTTTTTGTGATTGATTAAGATTTTTCCTGGTGAAGTTACGGAAAACTTGGTTTTGATTATTATTAGAAAGCATTTATTGTCAAAAATGGAGCTAAAAAAAACTCTGTGTGAAACGGAATGAAAAAAGAGGAGACCGAATCAGATTCTCTGCATGAGAAATATAAGGGAGGTAATATGATTTTTTACTTGTTCAAATGATAACATTATCTAGATCAGGCAGGTAGTTAAATAAAACATTTTTAAAAATAAATGATAGAATCAACATTTTAAAAAAGTACCATATTAAACATTGTCAAACTGGAAGGAACTAGTTTTTATAGATTGTCTGCTTGAAAAATCAAGATCTAATACTACAAGTACAAATCATGGAGAGTTTTAAAAACGTTCAGAATAAAAAACTACACAAAATAATAAGTGTAAACTTAAAAGATGGCCTGATATCAATAACTATCTGATATTGTTATAGCAATGTGTAAGCTATTTTTACAGAGAAGTTTTATGATTATCAATTTTAAATTAATGCAGCAGTAATGCTACTGATGGCTTAAAAACATAACATTAATAATTAGTCAAATATTTTATGAGGCAACCTTTTTGTTAGTTTTCAAATCCTTATTTTGCAAATACCCAAACTAGAACTGTATATACTTAAAACATTTTTAATTTATTAAATAATTAAAAGCTTACATTGCTTTATAACATTAAATGTATAAAGGAAGTGTTGAGCATTAACTGGTGTGAACGTCCTGGAGTTGATGAAGCATGCTCGTTACCGACCGACTTAGTTGGAGGTCTGCAACAAATATTTATAACAAGAAGAATGGAAGAATATGGCTTACAGACTTCTCAATATACAGCATTAGATAACACCACAATGTTACTCCAAAACAATCAATAACTGGAGAGTTTTACGTATAAACTACGAAAAGAAATACGGAGCATTTAAACTATTTTTAAGACAAAATCCTTAAGCACAGAGAACAGACCATTTCTTTGAAAGTGTTGTAGGATTAAAGATTTCTAGATGTTAACCCGAGAAGGAAAGTGATAAGTGTTAAGATTGAGAATCACTTGATTCAAAAATAAATATGCAATACTTATCAGTTTGGCTTTCATTAAGCCAAACTGACTAACTCACAAGCATCCTTTGTAAAATTTACGAGAAAATATTAAACATAAATATTTTAAAATTTAAAAAATAATTGTAAAATTCTCAATATTTCTAAAAAAAATACATATTATTCCAGGGGTTAGCCTCTCCCCTAAAAAAACTTTAAATCCCCAGACAACAACAAAAATGTAGGCGGAATGTCCTTCAAAAACAAAACATTTTATTGGAAATGTTCAGAACTAATTTTTTTTTTTTCCCAATTTGAATTATTCTCCAATAAAGAACAAGAAAATGGATGATCATTTAATATAGAATAATTTTTTTTCTTTCCAAGCTATTTGGTTTCCAATAAAATTACTAGCATTATTATAAAATGCATCTAAATATTAATTTTTGTAAAACTAAAAAAAACTCCAATATTCTAAAAAAACAACTCATATATTTGGTTTTACCTGGATATTTTAAAAAGGCTTATAATAGTGTAACAAAAATTTAAAAAATGGGAGTCCTAAAACAGAAAAAAAGTTAGAGGAAAGCCTTATACAAAAAGTAAAAATGTTGTATGAAGAATGCCAGAGCTGTGTCCAGATTGGAATTAAAATTAACACCTCATCCTGATTTTCAACCAAAAGAGGAGTACAAAGTGGAGTGCACTTTCTCCATTTCTATTCATTTTAGTTATGGACGAAATAAAAGAAACAAATAAAAAGAGAAATTACATCAGAGTTTAGGCCCTAGTGTTTGCGGATGAGGTGGTAATTTGGGGTCATCAGAGCAGGATGTCCAGAAAAAACTCAAAATTTTTGAAACAGCAAGTTTAAATAGTTCATAACTTCAAGCCGGCCAAAAAAAAAAAAAAAAAGTACTAATGACAGTTAGAAATAAAGTAAATCCAGTAACCTTAAAAACTAAGAAATCAAACCCTAAAAAATGTAGAGCACTTTAAATATCTTGGAAGTACTATAACTACTAATGGTACAGATACACTTGAAGTCACCAACAGACTAAATAAAGCAGCCACATTTTTCCCCCAAGTTATGGGTTTATTATGGGATGGTAAAGAACCAAGAAAAGCCAAATCAACAATATTCAATTCATATTTTTATGCCTATTTTAACTTACAGCCTAGAAACTTGCACCCTAAATAAAAAAGACCGTAGTGAATCCAGACATCTGAAATGAATTTTTAAGGAATCTTTGCAAAAGACCAGATGTGATATAGAATCAGAAATATAGACATAAGAGGACCAGTTTGGGTGTAACTGGACAGTTGGAGAAAAGATCAAAATGGCAAGGTTTAGACATGTAAGAAGAATGGAGGAAGGTGGCAAAAATTGGTTAGAAAACGATGTTGATGACAAGAAAAGAGTTGGGAGACCAAGAAAGAAATGGATGAAACGTAAATAAAAGGGAAAACATATTACTCAAAAAAGCAAGCTACAAAAAAATTTAAAGGGAAAACAGAATTATACATGGACAGGGGAAAAATGGAAGAGAGCTTGTCAGTGCACCGGGAGACTGGAGCTGCTAAACCGATGATGATGAATAAATTTAGCTAAAAAATTACCAGATACTAATCATTACATTTTAATAAAATTATATTTTTATAATGTTTGTTGCACTTATATTTTCCTTATTTTATGCACAAATGGAATTTGGTCATTTTGTATTGGTTTTTTTATTACAAAGAACTTGTTGTTTTGATATACATAGACCTAAATAAGACCTCGTTCATTATGTTTATGAAAGAACAAGAGCAAGTGCAGTTAAATTAAAGAATATTTCTAGGACAGCTAGTAGCATCAAACTCCCATTTTTATTAGCAAGCCTGTTGTTACTGTGGTACATCAGTAGGTGATACAATTTGTTATTATAAATGGTAAGCCTTGTCATTTATTTGTTGATTTTTTTTATAGCAGATTAAATAACTGGAAAACAAGAATATGCCGTTGTACACAAAATGCAGAGGTTCAATTTATGTGATATTGTTACAGATTCCTTGAAAATAAAAATAAGAGCTTTCTAAATTATAAGACTTGACAAAAGTTTTCAATATGGTTGAATGGTAAACCACACTATTTTAATTTCTAAGGTCGAATTTTATGAATTTGATGATTTAATATGTTTGGTATTTTTTATTTTATCTTAAGAATAGATAAAACACTAGAAATTGGTTCTGACTTAATTAATAATTTATGTTTATATTGTGAACCATCTTCAATTTTTTTTAGAGTTTTGATTTTTCAACTTTTTGCAAACAGCAGTAAGGGACCTTCTTCTTAGCAGTTTCAAAACAGTTATGAAGCAAATTCTATAAAAATAGTTTTTATATTTAACCCTTGAACTGGCAAAGTCGTATTTGACGACTCATTAATCAGCCGCTGAACGGGCAAAGTCGTCATTCACGACGCATTAGACACCCCTCACGTTTTACTTCATTATCAATACTAAAATAGTGAGTGGAAGGTTAAATAATATATCGTTATACACGTGAGATTCTAAGCTTTCATTTGATGTATTTTGTTATGTATAAATGCCGCGTCATTTTTACTGATTTACCTTCCAGTGGAATTCGTGACATTTTATTTGAAACTGATTTGTCGGATGTAGAAAGGGACTTGTCAATCGAAGATTTCCCTGACCAAGTTGATTTAGAAGAATTCTCTGATGGAAGTGGGGATGATTATGTCCCAGATCCTCATGATTATCTTCTAGTGAAGATAGTGATGCCGATGACCCTAATCCTAGGCCTAGGCCTAATCCACCACAAGACGATGGTCGTCTTTGGGTTCGTGTTTATCCACCTGAGCCAGAAATAGACCTTACATCGAATTCATTCCAAGGAACCCAGGTATCAGGAACTGTCCTCCTAGGGATAGTAAACCTATTCTTTCAGTGTAGTGGAGTGGATAGTGGAGGCCAATCAGGGCTGGAAGAAAGAGAGCCCATAACTCTGATGACTCGGACTAGTTTTCAGCCCATCGCCACCACTGTACATAGTTTGTTGTAAATTTTTTTCTGAATTTGTGTGTTTGTGATAAAGTATTAACAGTGTATATTTTATTTTTTTCTGTAAAATTTTGAACACTTTTTGCATTTAACTTTTTTGAAATAGTTATTTTTTTTCCGACAATGTGTGCCCAAAAAAAAAGGTGTTGCTTGAAAAAGTGTTTTTTTGTGTTTGGATGCTGGGAAATTGCCAGTTTTAGGGATAAGTCCATTCATAATTGTTATTATATTGTAGAGCATGTTATTTCTAACAATTTGATATATAATACATTATAACTGTTTGCTAAGTAACCAATTGTTAAAATTTTTTAAATAAGTTGCTGCATAAGGGTCTGAAAACACCTGCCAGCTAAGAGTCAAATGCATGCCAGTTCTTAGGGTTAATAAGTTATTTTTTAACATTAAATTTTAATTGTATTGTTGTAAAATTGTTTTTGGGCAATATATAAGTTAAATAATTAATTGTAAGTGTAATATTATAGTTTCATATTATTTATATATTTCTTTCTATAGTGTTTAGTAACTTCTCTGCTTCTAAAAAGGTGTTTTATATGTAAAAGAGAATGGTTAGATTGATTGTTTCTGCACCTTTTCTACATCCCTGCCGAAAACACTTCTAGGATTTGAAAATACTTCCTCTACCTTCACTTTTTATCTTTAAGAATCTTCTCTATGTAAAATCTAACCTAGGAAATTTGTTAAAAATAAACCCCTCCTACTCTCATTTCACAAGAAATTCCAAGTGCTCCAATATCCTATTCATGGAAAAAGTTTTCTTGAAAAGTCTCCATTTTATACGAGTTTGAAAATCTATAACAATCTGCCACAATCCTTACAGAATATAAAATCTCTTAAAAAGTTTAAGAAACTTTTAAAGGAGTATCTTATTTCCAATTGTTTTACAGGGTGGCTGAGTACTTGGCCCCCTCTTCGGGGTCTTAGGGGTGTACAGTCCACCACTGGCAGTTTTGTACAAAAATTTGGATCATTGTTAATGTTAGTTCGGTTTTTAAAAAAATTTAGTTTTTTAAAAGGAATTTAATGTATTTTTATTGTAATAGTTGTGTTTTAAATTATTATGTAATTTGCAAAAACACTTGTGCTTGTAAGGTGTATTATAACATGAATTAATGTAATATATGTAATGTTGTGTTTTAAAATTATTAGTAATTTGCAAGAGACTTGTGCTTTTTAAGGTGTATTATAACACTGAATTAATGAAATATATGTAATGTTGCTGTTTTTAAATTTTAGTAATTTTCAAGAGCACTTGTGCTTTGAAAGGTGTTTATATCGAATTAATGTAATTTTTTGTAATGTTGGTTTATAAATTTTAGTAATTTGCAAAGAGCACTTGTGCTTTTAAGGGTATTTTAAAACGAATTAAAAGTAATATATTGTAATAGTTGTGTTTATAAATTATTATTTAAATTTTTCAAAGGACTTTTTTAATGTATTTAATGAATTAAATGTAATATATGTAAAAGTTTTTTTTATAAATTTTTAGTAATTTGCAAAAGCACTTGTGCTTTTTTAAAGGGGTATTATAACATGAATTAATTAATTATTGTAAATTTTGTTTAAAATATTTGTAATTTGCAAGAGCATTGTGCTTGTAAGGGTATTATAACACTGAATTAATGTAATATATTGTAATAGTTGCTGTTTATAAATTTTTATGTAATTTGCAAGGCATTGTGCTTTTTAAGGGGTATTATAACACTGAATTAATGTAATATATTGTAATAGTTGCATGTTTTATAAATTATTATGTAATTTGCTTAAGAGCACTTGTGCTTGTAAGGTGTATATAACTAGGAATTAATGTAATTATATTGTAATAGTTGCTGTTTATAAATTATTATGTAATTTGCAAGAGCACTTGTGCTTGTAAGGTGTATTATAACACTGAATTCAAAGAAAAAGAAGTATATATATTGTTATATAACAGAGCAACTTGGTTTCCTTTCACTTCACTTACACTACATCACTAGTTTCACTGAAAGGTGTTAATGTGCACTACCTTATTTAATCGAGGCGAACGTATTTTTGGATGCTAGCTGTACGTTCATTATCTGGCCGGGTCTGAGTTGCAGGGTGAACTGCCTTTGTTTTCATGGCTGTCTTTTTTTTGTGGCGGGAACATTTGTTTGGGATTTGGGGAAGGGTTTCGAAAGGGTATCTTTTGGGGGGTTTTGGCTTTCTTTTCCTGGTTGGGTCTTCACTGTTTTGTTCGTCGGGGTTTGATGGACGCAAGCTAGCCCCAAAAAACCCTTTTTGCCGCGATTATATAAGGTAATATCCCTTAACCCCTTTTTCAGTGATACTTTTTTCTTTTTAAAAAAAAATTCACTCCCCCAGTTCACATGGGTTTGAAAAGGCCTGTGTTTTGAACTTTATTAAAACGAGTAAAATTAGGGGCCGTTGGTAACTGGGGATTGGGAACCTTGGCCCCTTCCCCCTCCGCAGTCCAAGAACCCTTTAAGGCCACTGAGCCACCCGCCGGGTTATGGCAGCCCCCCATCACCCAACCCTGGGGTCATTGCCCCAGGGGGATGTGCCCAGGGGACATTTTTTAGGGGTCAGTATACCGAGCAGTTTTCGGACATCGGTAAATTGAGTAATAAAAAAAAAAATATAATTTGTTGTAAATATTTTCTAGTGTGATTTAAAACTTGTAAAGTGGCAATTATTAGTCAGAAGGGGGAAATCACCTTTCTCAAAAAAGGAAACTCTGGGCCCTTTTTACAATTTTACGGGTTCCCCCTGTAAGTACTGCCCAAAATTTCAAAAGGTTTTACTATAGGTCAAAACAAAAAATTTTTTCACCATATAATGTATAGACCCATTTTGGGCTTACTTTTCTGTCTATTGTCTGTATGTTTTTTAGAAAAAAAATTTATCTTCAAAAATGGTTTGAGATATAAAATTTGGGGAAACCTTTGTACCTTTATTTCCCTAATTTTTTTTAAAATTTTAAAATAAAATTTTCCCAAAATTTTTCATTTTACATTAACAGAATGGAGGCCTTTTAAAAAATGTTCAAAGCCTAATAATTTTAAAAACGATTGATCTTATAAAAAAATTTGACAAGACAATAAAAAATGCCCCTAATAATACAAAATTGGGGTTTTTCCCAAGTTTTTTTTTTCTACAATTTTTTTGTTACGAAATTTTAAATTTTTTTTGTAAAACTTATGTAGAAAAAAAAAAATTGGTAAAAAATTTTCTTGTATTAAAAGGAGTTTTTTTAAATGTGCCTTTTTATTTTTCTAAAAAACCCATCATCTTTTTTTAAAAATTTTAATGGCTTTAAAAATTTTTAAAAGGGGGCCGCCTTTTTTTTTAAAGTAAATGTTTAAAATTTTTTAAAAAATTTTTAATTTTAGTTGTACACTTATAAGGTAAGAAAAAACTTTAAAAATTTTAAAACCCTTGGGTATTTTAAACCATCTTAAAAGATATAAATTATTTTTATAAACAAATCAGACAAAATAGACGGGAAAATTTAAGGGCAAGTTGGGCTATACATTATATGATGAAAAATTGTTTTATTTTGAATATAGTAAAACCCTCGTAAAATTTCGGTCAGTACTTAGGGGGGGACCCCTTTGTATATATTTCATTGTTAAATTATTATATTTTAAATTTTTAAAATCTAATTTTACTGATTGTATGAAAATTTATTATTAAAAAACTGAAATAAAATTAAAATGTGTATGTTTTGTACTGATTTTTTCTTTGGCAAAAAAAAGTAAATTTGAATTCATGATTTTTTTTTTTCCAGCAAAAAATTAAAAAAATAAAAAAATTTTTTTTTTTTAAAAATATGCTTTATGGGTTTTCAGTTTTCGAAAAAATTGTATCCTGTTTCAAAAATTTTTTAAGGGTTTTTGTAATGGGGAACAATATTAAGGGTTTTTATTGAGGGAAAAGTGGGGTTTTGGGAAAAGGTTTATTTTTTTTAGGGGTGGACTAGGTTTTTTTTAATATTAGATTTTAATAAAATATATTTTGTTTAATTAGTTTATTTGGCTAAATTTTTTGAAGTTTTTTTTAAAAAAAAATTAATGTGGTTGTTATGAGTTTTATGTGCAGAGAAAAACCTACCCTATCAAAAATTATCACGTCCTAAAAAAAATTTAAACCAAATGTTCCCGGCCCTTTAACCCAAAATAAACCAAATTTTAAAATCTAACCAAAGGGGAAAATTAATTTTACCTAAGTTAAAAAAACCAAAATCCTTAAAAAACCCCAAAACTATTATAACCAAAACCTAATTAAAACCTAACAAAAATTTAAAACAGCTTAATATTGATAATATGGGGGAAAAAATTTAAACAAAT
Organism: Stictocephala bisonia; assembly: GCA_035578905.1. Classification (NCBI taxonomy): domain Eukaryota; kingdom Metazoa; phylum Arthropoda; class Insecta; order Hemiptera; family Membracidae; genus Stictocephala; species Stictocephala bisonia. The sequence goes on along the minus strand of JAQJVL010006599.1, from coordinate 18,964 downwards.
TTGTTCCCATCAATTTTTACTAAATATTATTTTTTTTTCCATTTTTCTCCATTTTCAAGTTTTTACCTTTCCCTTTCACTGTAAAATAATCAATTCTTGTTTCTTTAATTTAAACTTATCTACATTAGAAAAATTTCTAGCAAAAAAACCACGGGGGCCCAAATTTTTAAATTAAATGCCCTTTCCCTTTTTTTACTAGCGAGTAGAAAGGTGTTGTAAGTGTGCTATTGTGTAAATGAGTAAAGTAGGTTTGAACAGTGGTAACTTTGGGATTAATTCCTCATTTAAATTATTATATTTTTTTAAAATTTTTAAACCCGGAAAAGTTTCTAGCATTTTTTACCTCTGTTTTTGGAATACTTATTTCCCAAACTGCTGCCGGGGGGGATTTGGCACTAACCGGTTGACATCCAGAGGGGTTTCGTAGCCAGGGGGGAGGAGGGGGGCGGTGGAGGTTTTCAAACTCTGTTTAAAACAGTCAGCTCTTTTTTCTCCCCTTTAAAACCAAATTTAAAATGATGGGGGGAAAAAAACTCTTTTACTGCAGTAAAAAAATTAATACTAATAAAAAAAAAATTTTGATTTTCTAAAAAAGAAAGTAAAGGACAATTAACAAAATTTTTTTCCCTATGACCCTTTTGGAATGCAAAAACATTTTTACTGTGGTTAACCATGTAGGCCATTGTGTCCTTGCCATTTGAGTACATAATAAAAAATAGACAGAAATTAGTCTATACTCCATATGTTTTGGGATGTGAAGCAAGTACGCCAATTGGTCCGCCCCTTGGGGGGTTTAAAACGGGGTGCTCCGCCCTACCCTCTCGGAAAAAAAACCAAACATTTAATACCCCTTATTGTGGGTTTAAAAATTTTAAAAACCCCAAAACTTTTAACGTACAACTCATCTGGACCTTTCAAGCAAAAAACCACTTAAATTTAGGTTTTTTATCCCTTTCAATTAAAAATTAAAAAGTAAACTTTTAAAAGGAATTATGTAGTTTTTCTTTTTGAAAAGAAAAAGTTATTTGGCTGTTTAAACTTTTTTATTGTTTGGTCAGAGAAGTTTACCAGCGGAAAAAGTTTTGGGGGGATATATTGAATTTAACATAAAAAAAAAAGGGATGCAGGTTGATCCCCCAAGGGTAGTATTTTTTTTAACAGAAAAGCTTTCAACATATTTCGGGGGGGTCCCTCCCTGTCCCCGGGGTCTCGGTGAGCACTTATAGGGGTTCCCAGGGTCATTTCCCTTTTTGTTATATGGCTTTTTAAAATTTTTATAAAAACTGTTTTTTGTTTAATTTAAATGCTAATTTTAAATTTTGTTTTTTAAATTTAAATTTTAAACCTACTGTCTCAAATTTTTTGGGAAAGGGTATATTAAAAACCAATATTGTAAAGAAAAATTTTATCATTTTTTGTTGGTTTTTGGGTTTATTTTTATTGTAAATTTAAAACAGAAACGGGGCATTTTTTTTTAAATTTTATAAACTCTTTAAACAAAAAAAACTATTTTAATAAAATTGTAGTTTAATCAATTAATCACTGTAAAATTATAAAGCGTACTTTTGTTTCACAGTTTTTTAGAAAAAATCCCACATTTATATTTCAAAAACTTCTGTTTTTTGAGATAAAAATTTTTTTTGAAGTATTTTTTCTTAAGGAAAACCATTATATATTATATTTTGTCATCATTAATTGCCCTTTAAAAAAAGCTTTATTTTAGCCTTGTTTTCAAATAGAAATGTATTTCGTATGGCAAAAAAAGTAAAAAATTTTTAATAATTTTATTTAAAATTAAAACTAAATTTGCCAATCTGTAAATAGAATAACCCTAGATTATTTCCCAAATTTCAAACCAAATGTAATTTAAAAATTTTTTATTAAGTTAATTTCAAAAAATTAACCCCCCAAATTACACATCTTCAATTGAAAAAAAAAACAGAATATTCATGGGCATTTTTTGCTTTAAATATGAGTTTTTTTAAAATCCCTCATCGATTACGTGTTGAAAATAACAAATTTAAAGTTTGTTAAAATTGTTTTCTTCTCAAAAAAAAAAAATTGGGGGAAAATTGTTTTTGGGGTTTTAAAATTATTAGTAAAAACCCAAAAAATTTCCAAATTTTGATGTTAAAAATTTTTTAATTTAAAAAATTTTTTCTCGGGTCTAAAAAAAAAAAAAATTACAAAAAAAATTTTGAAATTTTGTATGTGTTTTTATTTATTTAAGTTTTTCCTTCCCCAGGGAAATGATTTTCCCTTCCCACTTTTTCCTTTGTTCTACAGCCATAAGTAGTTTCACCGGGAATTTTAAAAAAAATAAATAAAAAAATTAAAAAAAAAACCCTTAATTCCAAAGACTATTTTTTCAATTTTAAAATATTTAAGAAAAAATAAAAAAAAAAAAAAAGGGCCTTATTCCTTAAAAAGGGCTTAAAAATTTCCCTTAAAAGACATAAAGGGGAAGTAGAAACGACCCCCGTGAGAACAGTTGGTACTTTTCTGTTCTCACGAAAGTGGCTTGCCTGCACGGGGACTAACGGGGCCCCAAAATGGGAAAGCGTTCGGGGGAAACATCCATCCCCGAAAAACAAAAGATCACACGCTCCCATATTGGTGGGAAAACCCATGCTTAAAAACCGCTAACTAAGGCCCCCTCTATTTATTTTTGTACTCATGGCCCTTTGCTCGTTATCTCCCCTCCCAAAACTTTGAACAGGGGAACCCCACCCCCAACAAGGGTCCCACAAACTTTTTTCTATTTAGTGCCCTGCGCTTTTTGGGCGGGACGTTTTTTGGGTTTTAAAGGAGGAATGAGAAAAGGGAACCTATCGCCTCCCAAATTCCAAAAAACTTTGCCCCCAAAGTAGTTTTGGGGTTAAGACGGGCCCCAAATATTTTGCTGACAAAGTTTAAGAGAAAAAGGGTTTTTTTACTTATTGTTTGTTTTAAAAATCTTTTCCCAAACAACAAGGGCCCTTTATTGTTTTTTTCAAAATTTTTTCCCTTTGGGTTTATAAATTACCTGTATCAATTTGATTTACACTGTAGGATTTTTAAATTTAAAATGAGTTTTTTTGGGATCCTGTGCCTTTTCATTTTTCCCTCCCCAATGCTTCACACTTTTTTCACAAAAAAGGGCCCTTTTTCTGGCCCTCTTTTTTTTGAAAAACAATATAAATTAATAAAACATTAAAAAATAAAAATTTTTAAAAATGTTTTTAAAAAATAAAAAACAAAAGGGAAAGGTATGTATATTTTTTTGCCTAGCTCAAATGTGAATGAATTTTTTTAAATTTCAATAAATAAATTTAAATTCAGGAAAGACCCCAAAATGGGAATCAAATAAAAGAGAAATTCTTTTTAAGGAAAAAAAAGTTTTAAATTATATTTTTTCTTAAAGATTTAGAACCCTATAAATTACTTACAAAAATTTTAAAAAAAAAAAAAAAATTTTGATAATATTCTTTAATTGGAATTTTACCCTTTAGTGATAAACCCCAAAATTTAAGGGACATATAACAGTGGCTTAGCCCCCCAAAAAAAAAAATTTTTGACAAAAAATTTTTAAAAACGATAATATGAATGATTTATTTTCGCTGTTACTTAATAATTGGGTTTTTTTTCAGTAGAACCTTGATTATCAGATATTACATTATTTTAGTAATTGTTAACAGTAAATGTGTACCCAGGACTGTATAAGTATTATTTAAAAACTATGTCGAGCATTACATTACAGAAACAGTATAATTTTTAATTCATTTTAAAGAAAGTATTTTATTTTGTTTCAATGGTTACAATCACTCTTTTCGTTTTGCTAGTCAATCCTAAATCAATAGACCTACACTACTATAAAAGTGCACAATTTATGTATATTTTTTAACACTCTACCATGCCTACTGTATAAATACATTTTTGTAGTTTTTTTGTAACACAATAATTGACAGATATAATGTCAATTGTTTAACAAAAGTGTTTTTACGATTAATTTTGATTATTCCTTTTCTCACTAGATCGTGTTTGGATAACCCAGGTTTCTGATAATCAGGGTTCTGATAATCGGGGTTTTACTGTAGTCATGTGACAGGAATTTAAATATTTTCTAATATTGTCAATAATTTTCAATGTCACCTTAGTAACCAGCTTATAGTATAGCGTAATTTAAAGTAATAATAAATTACTTGGGGGAAAATGACCTCTACATGTTATATTGTTATCAACAACTATTTTAACTTTAGTAAGCAGCTTGAATATTGTGAAAGAAATCATACTGAAATATTCCGATATAGTGAATAATAATTCTCATAGTTACTTTAAAAGTTGAAGTTAAAAAAATTTGTTTTTACTTTAGTAATCGGCTTGGATGATTTGACTAGAATCTGACTGAAATATTAAGTGTCATCTATAGCATTATTAGTAAACCTAGAAAACTGTCAAGTTTATATTTTATAGCTAATTCTAATAAGATTTAAAATGTCACACCTTTGCTATTTAGTTTCTTTAAAAAAAGTGTCAGTGAAATCTCTTAAATTAATCATTTAATGTGCTAATTAATTTCAAATCTTATTTTTAAGACATTTTAAATGGATATCTTAATAAAAACCTGTATTTCAAGTTCTTCACCGACCTCAAGATTCTCAAGGTTTAATTTTGGTAGCACAGAACTTCTAATTGAAATGTTTTTAACAAGACATTAAAAAAATTGGCCTACCGAACGAAGCCAGAAATCTATAATGATTTAAAACTATGTTACAGTATTTGCATTTGTTGGTATATATGAGTAAAAATACACCAGACTTATTATTTTTTTAAATACTCAACAGTACAGCAATACTGAACATTGCTAAAGAGATATGAAATGAAATGAAAAACGTCTTTATTGATATTCAAGAGGCGAAGTTAGGGCTGCAAAGCACTCTCTACCACTTAACCTCATCATACATAATAAGATATTATTTCAAATAAATATAACAATTTACAAGCAAATAAAAAATATAAATTACAATGTACGAAATAAACAGATAAAGTCAAAAAATGTGAAAAAATTATATTTAAACTTAAAATATTTTGACTATCTCAAACAAAACTACAGGTATTCATTAATTTATTCAAAACTACATTCATTCGACACACTCACATCCAGTAACCCACCACCCACCAAGCACAACGCCACCAGCCAATGACACCCGCGAGGCCTCAGCAGACAACAACTCACCTCCGCCCCAAAAAGGGGTGCCGGGTTAAACGGTGGATTTGATATTTTTCAGGGGAGGCATTCCAAGCTCATGCGGGTATAATGAATGATTTTTTTGAAAGTGGGGGGGGTTTTCGGGTGAACTGGGGAAAAGCTACCCTTGACTCACCCCGTTGGTTTACGCCCCACCAACTTGTGACAGGTAAACAAACTGCTTTTGGGCGGGTAATTAGGGGAAAATTTTTTTATTAAGAATTTCTGTACAACAAAAAATTTGGAAAATGGAATTTTTCGGGAAAAATTTCTTTTTAAATTTAAGGGTGGATAATTTGGGAGAAAAATGGTTGGGTAACATGATTCCCCTTTATTGGTAGTTTTGGGCCGCTTTTTAATCTCTCCGCGAAACTTTAACAGGGCTTTTCATTGATTACAAGGTATAACAGTAATTAAAAATAAAAATGAAACAAGAGTTTTTACTTTAAAAACACCTTGGGCATTTGGGGAAAGGGAAAAAAATGGGGAAATCTTTTTTAAAAAAGTGTATAGAAACCCAAAAAATCTTTTACACATTACAGAACTTGATCAGTCCAGTTCAAGGGTTTTTTTTCCCTAATAAGGGCCTAGGTTTTTAAAATTTTTCACAAAAAAGGTAATTCTGTAAATTTTTAAGTTTGAGTTTTGGTTATTTTTGTCAGGTTTAATGTTTGAAGTGGTTGTAGAGCCCAAAAAATATTTGGGTTTTGGGGTTTTTGGGCCCCCTTGAGCTTTAAGCCCCTTTTCTTGACGGCCAAATTTTTGGGTAGACTGGATATCACTTTTAAAGTTTGTTACGGCAGGGAGGCCAAATTTTCAGAGTGAAGTGAGAAAAGATTTCTAGGGTTTCAGCGTATAAGTGGAATTTTTAAAAAAAGTTTACCGGGAGTAAAACATTAAGGGAAAATAAAAAATTTAAAAGTGGCCCGAGCCCCAGAACCCCGGGGCACCCCCTCTAGTCACCAGTTCCCCGTTGATTTTCTGTTGTCTGCCCTTTTCCCCATGCCAAAGGTCCGGGCAAGTATGACCTGAAAACCCATTCAAAACAACCCTCAGAAAAAAAACCAGGAGATTTTTATTAAAGAAGGGGGGTAGTAAGCTTTTTAAAAAAATTTTTTGAAATTTAATTTGGTCAAAATGGTAAATAGGGACTTGTCAATAACCCGAGGGACTTTGTCAGTAATTTTAAGGGAAAGGGGAGGGGCAGTACTTTAATCTTTTAAAAGGGAAACCAGATTGGAAAAAATTTGGGCAATTTAAACCAGCAATCTCCATAAAAAGATGACATTGAGGTGGGGTAAAACCCTTTTTAAAGGGATTTTGGGCAACGCTGGCAAAATTTTGATGGTCTGAAAAAACTATGCAACTTGAAAGGGGACAAAAATTTTTTTTTTAGAGGGCGCACAAAGGGAGATTTCCATTAGACGGGTAAGGTAGATGTCGTTTAAAGGGTTATTGAAAAAAAGTGTAATCCCAGTTTAGTATTTTTTGGAAGGGAAAAGTTTGAGAAGTTTTTAATTGGGGTTTTATCAGTTCGGGTGCGTTTTCTAGTTTATTTTCATCACCCGCTTTTAAAACCCTAGCCCAGTCCCCCGGAAATGAAGAAGAATGAGGGGGGGGCAAAAAGGAGTGGCATTCAAACTTCCCCTGGGGCAAAAACCCCAAACTCTGGGGCAGGTTTGTTTTGGGAAAGTTAGGAAATTTTGTTTAAAAACATTAAGGGTTTAGGGGGTCTTACAATGCCCAGTCCCCCGGGCCTTTTGGGCCAAAAAGCCTTTAGTACATTGGGACCAAAGGGAAAAATCTATAATAGAATCGTAAAAATTGGCATTTTTCGAAATTGTTGGGTGAGTTTATTCCTTTAGTCTTTTTTACTCCCCCCCCAAACTTAGATGGGCTTAGTTCCCTTTTTGCCTAGAAAAACAATGTCCCTTAAACCCCTGAGTTGAAGTAAGTAAATCATTTAAACCATGGGGGGTTTCTTGGTTTTCCCTTTTTTGTGATCAAAAGGGACATGCTTTTCAAGGAGACAAATTGTGAAAAATTTTTTAAAATTGGGTTTTTTAAAATAAATTGGAAATTTAGGAGCGTGGGGTTTATTTTATGCCCAAAGGGGCATTAGGGGGGCATCAGCCAGAAAATACATCAGAATCAATTTTTATTTTAGTCTCCCGTACGAAAATGAATTTGGGTTCACCCTTTAGGGGTGGTTAGGGCGATATAAAAAATTTTTAAATTTTGTGTCTTGAAAGGCCAAGGACAGGGGGGGCTGACCCTTTGTGTAAAGGGCATGGGACGTTCAGAGGGCAGCCCGAAGTCCAGATGTATCAGTAAAAGCAGGGGGGGTGGTGGGGTTTCTTTTTAAAGGCAAATTGGGTTGTAAAAATTGCGGGGGCCAAAAAAAGGGTTTGGTTAAAGTCACCAGTTTTCAATACTTTACTATAAGAGGGCCCTAAAAACAAAAAAGAATGGGTTCAAATTCAAACCGGAGAAAAACCAAATTAGGTTCCCTATTAAAACCCCCTAAAGAAATTTAAAACATGGGATTATTTTTTTTTTAACCAGGGAAACATCAAGGAAACGGGTTTTTTACTAGGGCCAACCCCAAACCTTTGGTTTTGGGGGTTTTAAATTCAGGTATTTTTTGGTTTAGTTTTTAAATTTTAAAAAATTTACCCAAAAGCTGGAACCCCCCTTTTTTCGCACCTTTTTGGGGAAAAGAACCAAAAACAATTCTGAATTTAGAGATAGTATTTCCCACAATTTTTGAATCCCAAAACAAAATTTTAAAATTTTTTTGGGGGTTTATTTTAAGGCCCCCCCTTTGGGGGCCCCAAAGGGGGGTTTCGGGAAATTTAAAAAAAAATTTTTAAAACTTTTTTTTTAATTCAAAGGAAAAAAACTTTCAAAAAAAAAATTTTAAAAGAAATTTGTCAATTATGACCAAGAAAAAGTTGATTTTTGACATGGGCTGTCTTTAAAAAAATTGGGGGTTTGGGGGCAAGGGTGCCGGCAAAATGATTGATTGCAAAAATTTTAGAGGGGGGGCGGGGGGGAGGAAAAAGTGAGAAGCCACACGGGGGGCAAACCCGTCGGCCGTGGGAGTCGACAGCCAGCGACAACAGCAGCATAGCCCGGGGGACGGGAACCCCACAATTTCACCCCCAAAATCCCAAAAAAACTAAATAACCCTTTTAAAATTAAATCATAACCAAATTTAAAGGGGTTTCACTCCAGCCCAAAAAAAAGAAATTTGACTGAATGGGAAAAATTTTTAAACTTTAAAAAAAAGGGGGGATCAATTTAAATTAAATAAAACATAATTTATAATTGAGCCAAAAAAAAAAAGCCCTTACCAAATTTTTGTCATTGTTGGTTTTGTGGGGGATTTTCAAAACCTGGCCAAAAACCTTTAAAAATTTTAATTTTAAAATTTTACCAATTTTTATTTTTCCATTTAAATAATTGAAAAATGTGATTAAAATTTCGGGAAAATTTAAATGGGAAATTTTAAAAAAAAAAATTCAAGATTTTTAAATATTTTATTCAATTCATAAATTTTAAGGGGTTTTCGTCTTAAAATTCCAAACTAAAAAATCAAAATTTGGTTAAATTTAATTTTAAAAATTTAAAAAAAGAAAATAAGTATTTGTTCCCAATTAAAAAGGGTTTTTTTCTTTTCCCGGATTTTTTAAAAGGATTTTAAGGGGGAAATTCTTCAAACAAATTCCTCTTCATTTGGCCAAAACTTAAGTTTAACAGGGAAATTCAAATTTCCCCCAAAAAAATGGGGCTTTTAAATTTTTTTAAAGGGAAATTTTAAAGCATTGGGTTTACGGGGTTTTCCCAAAAAATTTAAACAGGTTAACCTTTTTTAGATTAAATAAACGGTATTTTTAGAAGGTTTGACCAAAAATTAAAACCCAAACCTTTTTTTGGAAAAACAAAAAAATTTTTTAGTTATAGCAATTTTCCCAAAATTGGCCCAAAAAAAAATGTACCCCCAAAAAATAAAAAACTTTTTTCCCCAAAATGTGCGTTTAATCCTCCCGGCCAAAATAGTTTCCGGGGCCGTTTTTGGCAGCAGGGGTCTATTCGGCCCCCGGGGGTTGCGTCCGCTCCCCTTTCTTAAATTTTTTTTTCCCAAATTTTCCCGGTTTTCAGGAAAGGGATTTCCCTTTTTTCAAATCGGTTCTTGAGGGTTGAATCCAGCGGCCTTGGTTTTTTTCGGGAAGTGGTAAAAGACGGTTTTATGGGAACGAAATTTTGGGTTCCCCCCCTTGGGTAAAAACGGGGCTTGTATTGCGTTTCAAAGGCCCAGGGGGAATTTTTTGGGGGCCAAAAACTCCCCAGGTGGCCCCCGGATACGGGTTTGGGAACCCAAAATTTGTGCTAAATCTTTTGGTTTTTCTTTACAAACCGGGATTTTTTATGACTGCCCGCCTTTTATTTGTTCCCAACTGGTTTGTTTTTAGAAAAGGGACCCTCCCAAAGGGGGGCTCCTTTTTGTCAAACCTTTTTCAAAAATTTTTTTCCCTTTCTCGGACAAGAATCTACCCGGGGATCAGGTGTTTTTGATTTTCCTAAAAAACCCCTTCTTTTTTTAAAGGTGTCAAATAAGATAGCAAAGGGGTTTTATTCCCCCTTTTTTTTTAATTTTGGAAAAAGTTGAATCCGGGGGAAATTGGGTTTTGGTTTTTTTTCCAATTGTTTTTTTGGCCGGGTTTTTTTTTGGGGAGGGGAAGTCCCTTTTTTGAGGGTTTTAAACACTTATCGGCTTTTTTGATTTTTGGGGAATACAACAATTGAACATCGCAGGAAGACTAAATTTATAATTCAAAACTAACAGAATCAAAATTAAACTTCTAAAAATAAAATAAAGAACATATAGTTTTTACGATTACAACAAATAAAACTGAGCCAAACTTCTTCCAGATTAAATAAAGGTATTTTTAGAAATTGACAAAACTAAAACAAACCTAACTTCTACATGAACAAAGAAAACAAATTTTACGTTATAGAAATTTACAAAATTGGCAAAACTAACAAGTACAAAATTAAATAAAAGAACAATCTTACGTGGTGTGCATCAGTCAATGCCACTCCAGATCGACGCTTGGTCGCCACGCCGCGCTTTCCGGTGCCGTCGACGTAGAACACCCGGCAGTCTAACGCCCAGGTGCTGGTCTGCGTACCGCTCGGCTGCCTTTCTATAGATTTCTTGTCTCCGAGCTGTCAGGTCCTCACGTATGGTGATGCCCCTTCCTTTCGGTCGCTTCTTCGAGTTGAACACCAGCCGCCTGTCTCGAAGCTGGTAAACTTGACGATGATGATGGGACGATGCTGCGGCCTCCCACCTATGGCTGGACCGGCGGCTTGCCCACCCGGTGCGTCCTGCAGAACGCTGTGTGGGCTCCAGGCCAAGGTGGTCGCGATTCATCACCAAACCATATGTGCACTCTCCTTGCTTTCTGCTACAACGATAGAATTTAAGATTGTTTCAGCGCTGATATTGTTCTAACTCGTCCGTCTTACTGATCAGGTCACCCTCCAGCTGCGAGGCTCTGTTGCTCAACTTTGTCATCTCCTCCCGCATATTCCTCCAGGACAGGCATCATGACAGCAGATACAGTGTTCTCTACGACTGCCTTCAGCTCCACCGACATCTTGGCGACCAAGGTGTCAGTCGCAGAGCCACTAGCAAGGTGTTTATCCACCAGTGACTCTATGGTCGCAGGGTCGACAGCCGGAGGATTGTTGTATTCGGCATTGTCCTGGCAGAGTTTGGCGAGGAGTCAGATAACGAGCGGCTCACTAAACACTTATCGGCTGCTGATAAGGGAACTGCTTTGCCCTTTGTCCCCAGCCTTAAGTTCTGTGGCAACCGGAACATAAAAATCTCTTTACACAAGTCGCACTTAATTATTGATAAGAACAATAAAATAAATAACAAATATGGAATGAAAAACACCTAAACAACACACTGACAAAAATTAACAAAAAAATAACTAAAATATCACACTCAAAATAATGAAAAACGTGGAGTCGAACTGAACAGGTGTTACTCAGACTGAGTCATCCCCACTCTCTCTGAGGAGATGAATGATAAACAATCTTAACTGTTTTACTTTATTTATAATTTTACATTTTCAACAAACAATTACATGAATTAGAATTAAGAATTTAATGGTTAAAATATGCTTACCTTTGAGAGCAGCTTGAACTCTGCTTAACTCTAGCAGTAACTTCTGTCTTGTATTCTCAAACTCTTGTTTCATTTGTATTTCCACAAGCTCCCTTTGCTTCTCCTTTTGAGTCTGCTCCTGTAACTGGAGACACACAACTAACTGATATTTTGAACATTTTATTTTAAACATTTTGAAAAATAATTTCTTTCTAAATTTTATATAGGTTTTTTGACATTAGCCAATATTTTATAGTCCTTTTATAGTCCTGAGAACATGTAAACATTATTCTCAGTTACGAGGAGCCGACACAACTTTGTGCATATTTTAAGGCGAGTATGTATAAATATGTAAGTCTAAAATGAGTGTGGATGACCTGTGTAGTCAGGTTACTGAGTTTGACTTATACACAGAAAAGACCATTTTATTAATAGCCCAATAGCCAGGGCAACTAAGGGACCCCCAGCTTTATGTTTTGATCTGAACCACATAGTATTGGTCTATTTTCAGCTAATTGACAAAGCTGATACCCTGACTACTACCCAACATGGACACCTCAGACCACTCTAGTAATATCCATGCCGAGAGCAACCTTTGATTTAAGCATGTATTACTCTATTTTTTCCAGTTAAATAGATGAAGGTTTTAATTGAGACAAACAGATTTTTAAAATATATTTGAATTGGAACATTTCTATGCCATTGTAACTTCATTCCAGAATGTCACCCTGGCTGGCCAATAGCAGACCATCTATATTGGACCAGCATAGGTGGAAGGTGGGAGAGAGTCGTGTGTGCATGGAACAGTTTGGTAGTGAAGATTCCTTCATATTCATTCATGAAAAGGAGCTCAAAGCTTGACAACTCTAAGGATCTTTTAAAAATTTGTAAAATTTATAATTTCTATATAAAAATAGATCACTTTGAATAATATGTCAAGCTTATTATTTTACTGTTAAGCTGAATTTTGTTTCGCCTTTGAATGATGGCAATAGAGAAATATTGTTGTGGATATTTATCCACTTCAAGTGTACAATTTGCAGACCAAGTTATCTGACAAAAATTAATTTGTTTCAGATATAAATTTGAGGTAGTACGAGCTTTCATTGTTAGCTAGACGAACCTGTGAATTCTATGACATTTTTGTAGTGGATATTTATCCACTTCGAGTGTACACTTTGCAGACCCAAGTTATCTGACAAAAATTAATTTGTTCAGATATAAATTGAGATAGTACGAGCTTTCGTTGTTAGCCAGACGAACCTGTGAATTCTATGACATTTTGTTGTGGATATTTCACCACTTCCAGTGTACACTTTGCAGACCAAGTATAAGACAGAGTAATTTGAACAGATAGAAATTGAGGTAATATGACAGTGAGAACACAGATATTTAAGTTCTCATCAGGCATCAAAGAAACTAATAAAGAAAGTCACATGACACCACAAATTTTCAGTGCTTCTTGCACTTTCCTTAGGCAAGTAGAGAGAGAATATAATTTATTGTTTATTAACATAATTTTATAAATTATTATAGTGATTGAAAGTTTTAAAACTTTGTGATGTTGATTATTTTGATGTAGCATGCTACTGTGTAGCGAATTTTAAAATGAGGAACTTGGATCATGAGATTGTAGACAGGTATCAAAGAGCTTGATTTCATTAACACACTCATGTTTCCCAACCCCCACATTTCTAAAAACTATGAATCATATACGTGAGGTCCCCGTGAATATGTGCTGTGCATATTCAAATATCTTTAAGACGACAAAACTAACCAAGAAAATTATTTAAATATTGAGTAAGGGGTAGAAACATTCAATATAATGAAATTTTAACTGCTACTGAATTGGATTTTATTTAAATAAATTTATACAAAAGTAACAGAAAATTATATTTATATAGTTACATTTTTTTAAAGGATGATAAAAAATAAAGACCTGTATTTGTAGAATTTGATTGATCTCTGTGAGCTTAGCATTTAGTTTGTCTCAACTCTCAATGAGTGCTTGCTGTCGTATTCTAGCAATCACAGATTCTTGATTCGCTCGCAGCTGCTCTAATTCACTCGAGGGACAAACTCCTTTTCTAAACGGCGATTTAAATTCTCCAGCTCCACTTCTAGATCATACTTGTCTGCAATCAAAATATAATTATTGTCCTAATTAATAAATCCTCCACGTTAATATATAATCAAATACTTTTTCAGCCTGGATAGTTACAGAAAGAATTAATTGTATTTGGATACAAATATTACAGTAATATGAAAGAGTAAACTGTAGTATTTTATCATGGATAGGAGTTTTGGAAGATTTATTTCAATATTATTGAGGAGTTGTTACATTACAGAAATAAACACAACATATGACATGTTAAAAAAACTACCAAATATATCAGTGCTATCTGAAGCTACACACTCTTAGGAAGAGTTTAATGTATTATATGCCTTTTTTGGGTTATTTTCATCATGACTCCCACCCTGTCCTGGATTGATAAGAAATTAATTTTATTTTGTATTAATATTGCCAATAAAATAAGGCAGAAAAAATGTTATTTTTCACTAACCGTTTCCATTTGTATGTCGGACGCTGTCCAACATCGTAATTTAGCTGTTCCACTCGTTATGTCGGACGGTGCCCAACACGGCAATGACGCAAGTTTTGTTTGGTTATCTTTGTTCCCAATTCGTTGCTGCTATCATGTGGAAACTAAATGAACTACAACTGAAATGTCATGTGATGTTTATGGTTATTCTTTCTTGTTTATTCTAACCTTCAGTTCGATGTTTCGTTTGTTGACACTTGACAGTAGTGTAAAATACTGGCTCAAAGTAGTCCAAATCTCACGGATGCTGAAGTAATATAACAATTACAACGTAATTTATCAGATGGTGAATTCAAGTGAAGATGAAGTGTTAGTAATGATGAAATAATACTTCCAACATAAGAAACATATCTAAAAAAAGTGACAGTGTTGTACAAGTTGGCCAAACTGTAAATAGTGATGTTGGTAATATATAATATTGAAGGATATCATACCATATTACAAACAACTTTTTAATTAACTTTTCTTTTCTTTCCATTCACATAAAATATACATTTAAGTGTTTAATTCATTTTTATAACATTTTAATTATTGCATAAACCTCACAAAAACTGAACTGCTTCTTACTACCAAAAATATGTCATAATATTACGAACTGAGGGGGCAAACAGGTAAAAAATAATCGAGTAGAAAGGGTTAATCTTACGTTGCTGTATATTGTTTATAGTTAAAAATAAAGTAATAATAAGTAATAAAATAAATGAAAAAAAAAAAAACAGTCTAATAAACAGGGTGATTTTTTTAAGTGTGCCACCATTGGGATCTTTAAACCTGCAGAGATACAACAAACTTTAAATGGGGAACTTCACCTACTTTTTCCTCATTAATAAAATGTGCATTTAGCGGCAATTTTTGAGGAAGCCAGGTCATTAAATATTCAAAAATATACTGTGTTGGGATTACATACATATCATAGTAATTTACTTATGTTATACTAAGTGCTATTTTATCATACAAAATATATTTGTGAAAGCTACGTTGAAAAAGGAAATAACAAATGTTTTTAAAATTAGTAGAAACTGGTTATTAAAAAATAGTCTTGGGCTAACTATATTCACAGTCTCTAAGATATTCAACTTTTACGATAACTAATATTCTAATATTTCAGAATAAAATATGGCTGTTATTTCAATTTTGCAATGTCAAAGGTTGCCATTTTTAACTATTTGAGTGTCCATAGATTAGAAGTCTAATATCATAGGCAAAATGCAAATAATAAAAATGTATTAAAATTACATTTTCTATCATAAACGGTCTTCAAATACATAGCGTTCCATAAGAAAAAAAAATTAAGCTGTCCGCGATTTCAGAAAATGGCAGCTTTTTTTTTTGAAAAAACGCTAAATGCATATTTTTATTAATGAGAATAAAGTAGGTGAAGTTCCTTATTTAAAGTTTGTTGTATCTCTGCAGGTTTAAAAGATCCCAATGGTGGTAGACTTAAAAAAAATCACCCTGAATAGATGTTAAGGCCAAATTAATGTACAACATATTTTATCAAAATAAAAATATATAAATAAATGTAATTTATTTATGCTGATAAATGATGATGTAAAACAATACTAAAAGAGAGGTGTAACATGTGTTCCATTGGTTAAGTTCAAGACAGTTAAAATATCATAATTAACCAGCTTTTTATAGCAAAAAACACCCAGACCCTCCCTTAACTTTTTAACTTTCAAACAAATAGACGGATAACTTTTAGGGAATATTTTCATTACCAAGACTGAAAACTGCAGTTTTTAGGATGTGAAAGACTTACACCACTATCCCCAAAAATGAGTTTCAGGAGGAAGTCAATACTGTTAAAAAAGAACCCCCATAAAATATGTCTTTTTGGAGATTTTTACAAGAGATATAAAACGTAAAGATCTTTTTTTACAAGAGATATAAAATGTAAAGATCTCTGCATCTGCAGTCTAAGGTAGTGCAAGTTTGAACCCTGGCCTTTATTGGAAGTTTTTATCAGTAATATTTACCTTGAAATGGACTGGTTCTCCCCCTTACTTTTATCTAAATATGTTCTTCCCTCAGTACAATAGTTAATAGGAATTGATAGAGTAAGGTTTTAAGGAGATCAGCCTCTCCTAAAAAAATCTAATAGCTAGAGGTCCGTATGTCGACCCAATCAAAATTTAAAATTGTAATAAAATTATATTAAAAATTATAACTAAACATGCCTGTAACTCAGCTTACTTTTGGCACCATTAAGTACAATGACAAAAACAAACATTTTCATTCTTACCATGAAACTTCGAAGAGTATTCCCTAGTTCAATTTGTTAATAAAAAAAGATTAAGTAGGTTTGTAGGATTTTACGGAGATCCTATAAATTAAATATAAAATAGTTGTAACATATGTTACACTGTTTAGTGTTTGTGAAGTTCATGACATTTTGAACAAAGATGCAGTAATTTTAAGTCCCTCCCCATTATGCTAGTATTGTCAGGGCTTCCTTGAATAGGCAATTTACCAACTATTAGACTGGTTGTAGAGGAAGTATCGAGTAGCCAGTTAAAAATAAAAAACCTAAAATAGATATTATTTATTTTTGGGGTGTCTAAAATCAGCGGTTTACAGTTCAAAGTCAAATGTAATTAAGAAATTTAAGAGGATGAATAGAAACCAAGTGGAGAATATTTAGAAATGAAACATTCAGGAAAATCAGGAACTCCATAAAAGACTGTATTTCACAGTGCTGATAACAGAGTGATAACCTTGATTATTTATACCTAGAATAGATATCCCATGTGCAGATTTTTCTGACATATATTTTATATATCTTCTGTCCATATACTGTTGTTTAAATGTTCTAAATATTCTTTTTCTGCCTGAAACATTCCTGATATGAAAGCTAATTCCCCCTTACGTTTTCTTTGAACCTGAATCTAAGAACCAACATTTCTCTATCGATTGTTCGTCCCAGGTCTTTTGTCAAGAACCGACAGTAGAAACTAACTCATCTCCAGTGCCAACCACAGAGTATAATTATTAATATATACATATAAAACAGGCACTTTAGTCTTTAGCATGAAATGTAAAATTAGTTAAGAAAAAGTATATATATTTGTAGTGGCCCATGATTATTTCCTTGAGGAAAAAACAAGTAAAACCAAACATAACTATGTTTTTTGTAGTGGAATAACTTTTTCATAAAATGTTCTGTTATAATAAGGGTAAATAAGTACTTACAAGACTATGAAAGATGATAATCTGTACCTGTAATTCTAACAGCATCTTCTGAACTTGGTTTTCAAGAGCTGACCTTTTAGATTTCTCTTGTTTTGGAGTTGAAGCTGCAGAGTTGCAACCTATTATTACATCTAGTATTATTTTACAAGCTATTCAATTATTATTTAAGTTTTGATTAAATTTTATGAAAATGGCCCTTGCTATTGCAGAGTTTGGCAGTTGATGAACCACGTAAGTTTTTAAACAAATCAAAGAAACGAGAGCTTATGTTTTTACGTTTATACGAGAGTTTAAGTTCATTGTGCATATGTGGAGTTAAACAACATTGGAAGTTATTTGAAAGCTCTAAATTTAATAGTGAATTAATACTATTACTCACATCTGCCATAGTCTAAAACACATAAAGACTAACTTTGTTCATTTTAAAATATCTTAAAATAAAACTTCAAAGGAACCCATTTATAACTTATGATTCACATCAAATTGAAAAGAAAATTAGCACAAATGTTTTGGGATTAACAGTGGATCAGCATATAAATTGGAACGAACACGTGCATAACCTCTTGGTTAAGATAAATTCTGGAGTTTATGCACTATCAAGAATGAGCCTCTACTGCAACCTAAAAACCTTAAAAAAATATATTTTTGCCCATGTGTACTCAGACATTTCTTATGGTATTTCTCTGTATGGCTCAACGACTAAAACAAAACTTGGATAGTATTTTTAAACAACAAAATAGGTGTATCAGAGTAATGCTTAAATTAAAACATGATAATTCTGCCAAAGACCATTTTAAAAAACTTAAACATTTTTACTGTTTACAGTCAATATGTTTTTGAGTGTATTCTTTTAACTAAAAATGAATTATCAAAGTTTAATAATACTATTTCTATAATACAAGATCAAAAAATATATTTAACCAGACTCACAGACAGAAGTTTTTTGAAAAAAACCACTTATATAGGAAACAAATTTTTAAAATATATACAAAAAAAATACAAAAACTGAAAATGGTCATAATTATGGAAAAGATTATTTAATGAGTAAAGCTCTGTACTCGTTTGAGGAACTTTCCACCTCTCTTTAATAAACAATTTTCCATGAATAAAGTTATGTTTTATTATTTTAATGTAATAAAATAAATTATTTTATTTAGTAGTTTTTATTGTTGTGAATTAATAGTTGGTTATTATTACTTAATTAATATTTTATTGTTTTCATTGACTGCAGTAATTCAATCAATGTAACTCATATTGTAATTTAGAACCTTTAGACTTAAAAATCTTGACACTATTCATTGTATCGTATGTGTGCAAACACATGAATAAAGATTTATGAATATGAATGAAATGAAATGAAATGAAAGTATATTTATTCCCCAAACATTCAAATGTATACATCAGTAAGTTAAATGATATTGTTCAACATAATAATACAAAAATACATTGAAAAATAATATAAGGTAATCGTTAAACAAACTGTCTAAATGAAAACAAAAATAATAGAAAACCGTACAGTAATTCCTTTTCATGGGAAAAGCCTACATGGGCATACTGCCTGTGCGTAGGCTGAGTTGCAAGTATTTTTTTTTTCAAAAGGACTAAAATGTAATTGTTCTATTACAGATTATTATACTGTATAAGGGGAAAATATTTTAAATGTATATCTATACTAACTAAAATATACTAAAAAAATAGGAGGGAAAAAAATATTTTATAAGAAGGAAAAATATGTAATATTTTTAAAAAAAAAAATTG